>MJUU01066580.1:191186-274247 GCA_002080025.1 Modiolus philippinarum
AATCAGGGAAAGGCTGTAGTAATAGAGCGCTTCAATCGCACACTCAAAGGTAAGATGTTTCGCTACTTTTCCGCCAATAACACCTACAATATCTCAGTACTTCCACAATTAGTAGAGCAGTACAATAACACGAAGCACTCGTCAATCAAAATGAAACCAGTAGAAGCAAGCAAACCCCCCGTTTACTCATATACGAAGGAAACTAAGAGTAAACCAAAATTCAAACTAGACGACAAGGTCAGAATATCTAAAAAGAAAGGCACGTTTGAAAAGGGTTATACACCCAACTGGACCGAAGAGGTATTTACTATTTCGACGATCCAGTACACAGAACCAATAACTTACAAGATCACGGACTTGAATAACCAGCTAATAGAAGGAAGCTTCTACGAACAAGAACTCCAGAAGACAGACCAAGAGACATCCAGAATAGAAAAGATTATCAGACGGGATCACAAAAATAGAAGAGTATTTGTTAAATGGAAAGGGTATTCAAACGACTTTAACTCCTGGATTCCGATGTCGGACTTGCAGTCTCTGAGATAGTCTGATACTTCTCGAGTCTTTAGTACTTCTAGTAAATCTCTGCGCACCCACATTTAAGAGGACAGTACAAATGTACGATCTTCTCTTCCTCTTGAATATCAAGTATTTCGTAAACTCCGTTTGGCGGTAAAGTTATCACTATTCATCTTTTTTTAACTGATTTTTATCATATAAATTACACTAAAACTTAATTTTGACTTCGATTACATTTAGTGAGGTCATTGGAGAAACTAGCCAAACGATTCCGGTTGGGGCTATAACTCCAAAGAATATTTCGTCGTTCTTTTCAAACGTCTGACTCATTTTTATCTCAAATTGATTATAACCACCGATGGATTTCCTGATCTCTAGAATTTCGGTGCTAGTTATTGGTGTCGTCCCTTTTTTGTAACATGAGATGTACGGAGGAGTGCCTACGGCAGTATCTTGTCTCATACCCCCGATGCACAAACGGAAAGTAAATGTGGGTGTACACTTATCCTTGAATTTTATCCTCTGCTGAAACCCATCCCCGGGTGAGTGTAAGATCTTTCCGTTTATAACAAATGGTTTATCAATAGTCAAGTTGTTGTCTGCCACAGGCACTGGAAGCCCGATCGGTATCTGAGTTACACGAGGAACAATAGGGTACGTAGACATACCGAATAGACCGCCCAGAGAGTAACTAAATGTGTAGGGTGTTGTGTTAACCGGAGGACTTAGATATACGTGTTGGTATTGTTCCTCTGGGGTTAGACTAAATTTTCTTACCCGATAACCTGTTTTTCCTCTTATACTAATCATCACATATTTAGCAACATAACCCAGACGCAATTTGACTTCTTGAGCCCCATTAGAAAGACCAACGGAATACTCTGATTTCCATTGTCCTAAGTTCCCTGCAGGGTGATGAATTTCACTTCCAAAATCATTCCAAGTATGACACTCTATGGAACACGTTTTACCATTTAGATCAATGTCGATATTGGCGACTATCTTTTTTTGATATAGACCTATAACGTCACGCTCTCTAATTACTCTGTATTCAGAAGTTTCGCCGGTATGATCCTGGATAATACCGGCAATTCCTTCGTTTGAGAAATCTAGTTCAGAACCGTAATCACGGATAGAATATTGAATATCTTTCCCAATACTCTGTAGGAATCGGAACAACGATGAGTGTTTTTCCCTAATTCGACCACCGCAATCCTACTCTTCTGGCTTAATATCATAACTGATGGAAAGACTGTAAAAAGAAGTGAACACGTAGCGCTATTTCTTATTTTCTCGATATGAAAAAGTGGTATCTCCTCCTTATTATCTGTTCTTGCTCTTATGAAAGATATTTCCTTTGATGCGCCCAATTGATCTAGTTTTAACATGATCTTAATTTGGATAGTAGATACGAGCTCTTCTGGCGACTCAAATATTAGATGCGCTCCAAACAAATAAAGAGTTTCACCGGCACTGCCGTCCGTCGGGTTTAGGGTTAGTTTCCAGTTGTCGAGATCCTCCTCTATATCACCGTTGTTAAAGGAATCGTCCGATAACCACCTGACTTTTACATTCCTAACGAACCATAATATCCGGGTTTCACTCTTGCAAGAAATGATGCAGCTTTCTTTTTCTCGTACTTCTTTTCTCCTGTTTTATTGAAAAATCTCCTTAATTCTCTCTTGTTACCCTGAATTTTAGTATCTATTTCACTTTTTGTATAACCCTCATAATCGGCTAGCTTGGCGTCTACCTCAGTCTTAGTATAAACAGGGTCTAGCTTGGCGTCTACCTCAGTCTTAGTATAAACAGGGTCTAGTGCATCAAATTTAGCGTGTACCTCAGTCTTAGTATAAACAGGGTTTAGCTTGGCGTCTACCTCAGTCCTAGTATAAACAGTACTTATTTTTTTCTCAAGTTGTGATAGGTGAATTGGTCTTAGAAACTGTCTGTGCAAGTCTTTTCTTAGTTCTCGTTCACTTGCAGCAACAAAAGCCTTACTAGCAAACTCCGCTCTAAAGTTCCGTTTCTGTGTGTCTATTTTCTGATGCAGCGATTTCTTGTTTACCGCACAGGTTTGGTCATCTAAGTCGGTCTCGAGTCCCCTAATATACTTCTTATTCATGTCCAGGTCTTTACGCGCTATCGCAGGAAAGAAAGTATCGCTTATTTGTTTTATTGTTGATACGTGGTCGTTGCTGGAACCGGGTGAAAGACCTATGATTTTGTGCCCACCCATGTCTAAGTCTTGTCCTTTACGGAAATATTTGTCTAACAGAGCCTTGCTCGCATACTTACTTAACACTACATCAAAATTAGTCTCCGTTTGTTCTACCGGTCCTGTTTGAGAAAATTCATTAGATATACCCATGTTTTATTTTTATGTTTTATGTTTTTATGTTAGGAAGAAAAAATGTTAAACGAACTAAAGGATCTAGCTCAAAAGAAGTCAAAAGCAGAACATGCAGAAAAAGCGGTACAGGATTACATCAAAAAGAAGGAAGAAGAAAAAATAAGAAAAAGTGTTCAGTCAGATAAACTCGAGGAATTTTTTGAACCAGTAACAAAAGCAATAAAAACAACACCGCCTGTAATACAGGCACCTACGACATTCGGTCAACTAATTCCTGTAGATCAGCCTGTTCCTAATATTATGGATACTCCGGTACCGGATGAACCACCTGCAATACAAGGACTGGAGGAACCACCTGCAATACAAGGACCATCAGTATATTCGAAACAAGATGGGCAGGTAACTCAAATAGAAAAAGGTGGTGTAAATATATATAATCAGTATGATGCTGAGCAACTAGATAACACTGACCCGAGTAACGAAGAAAAGATTAAGAAGTCAAAGGGTATGAACATAACACTGGGAACAATGAAATATGAGGCGGAATATCCAGATGAAATTCAATATCTCCAGAACAAAAAATAAAAAGTATTATCAGACGTTGCAGGGGAAAACTGGTAAAGGATTTTCACCGGGGTCATATAAAATAGACGCTAACGGTTCCTTTTTCTGATTTACTGTTAGATTTAGAACAGCTTCTTGAATACAATAAGTTGTACGGACTAGACAAAAAAGGACAACGAGTAATTAATACATTAGTCGATGATGACTTCATTGACTTAGTAACAAAGAGATACAATCCTAAACAAAAGTATTCTAATTCTGCGAAGCGTACGTTTAGAAATCTTGTCACTCTTTCGTCTCATCCTCTAGTAAAGTCGAGTGGCAAAAACAAGAATATTTTATGTAGATGTCGTGACCCTATAAGTCTACTAGATCGGTTAGAGCTTCTTATTGCTGGTATCGAGGCTGGTAACAACAACGACGAGATAATAAACGAAGGAATGACTATTCTAGACACTCTTCTGGAACACGGTGATATAACAGAAGAACAGCATGAAGGAATTAATAGAAAATATTTCGAGTAATAAAAAATGGAACAAAAGATAACACTTTCTAGTTATGCCGGCGTCGGAACCCCTTCTGATTTTGTGACCCAGTTCGAAGAACCCTTGGTACTAGATAAGAATAAGCAGTATGTTTTTGGTTTGTCCCAGATAAATAGTATGACTTACAGTTGGTATAATATTTCTGAGTTCTATGGTAACAAGAAAATAAAGTATAGTCTTGATTCTGGGAAAATATTCAAGGAATTAACATTTGCTGATGGTAACTACAGCTACGGGGACATGTCGACTTATATAGCAGAATTTCTATCGGTAAACGAAGACAGTGTAATAAAACTAGACTTTGATCTAACACGCTTTAAGGTGTTAATTACACTAAAGGGAGGTGCGGTACTAGACTTGAGAGACGGTAACTTTACTGAGATAATCGGGTTCGACAAGAAAATATTAAAGGAGACGGAATACGGTAGTAAATTGCCTTACATCACTAACGGGATAGATAGTATTTATGTTCATTGTGATTTGATCACTAGTTCCGTTGTAGACGGTAAGTCGGATGACGTAATCTACGTCTTTAGTACTGCAAATCTAACTCGTAGTTACCCGTTCGAGAGAACACCGTACCACATAGGATATTCGAGAGTAAACAAAACAAGGATTGACTCGATTCGTGTTTGGGTGACCGACGCATACGGCAGAAATATAGACCTGAATGGTGTTGACACCAGTTTTACTTTTATTCTGAGAGAAATATAAACGGTAAGAAAAAAATGAGAAAAGTATATAGTAAGGAGTTAGGAACACACATTTTTGTTGACCCGGTAACGAGAGTGCAAATAGGTGGTGGATTATTCGACAGTATATTCAGCAACGCTGCAAAGCAACTAGCAAAAGAGACAATAAAGAAATCTGCTGTTGCAGCGTTAGATACTGGGAGTAAAAAACTTGGTGAAAAGGTGGGAGAGTATGTAGCAGATAAAATAGCACCAACCGCAAAACCAAGTGCCTACGGTAGTGAACATGTGCCTTCGGCAGTGCCTTCGACAAAACCAAGTGAATATGTACCTTCGACAAAACCAGGTGCATTGATTAAAGAAATGAAAAAAATATTCCAACGACAGCGCCGCATCAAAAATTGGTCAACTGTTAGGTAAGGGTATAAAAGCAAGAATTAATCGCCTATTGTAGATAAAAATCATACTATAAAAATGGGAAGAAGAAAACTATATGAGACAGATGCTGAAAAAAAACAAGCCCACAATGAACATGAAAAAATGATTACGCTTCCCACAAATTTTATTGTGAGGTGTGTAATAAACTCCTTTGTATTTCTGCCAAAAAATATCATATTAACTCTGCGGCTCATCGTAAGAGAGTTGTAGAATAAAAAGTTACCTAATAAAAAATCATTTTATTTAAAGAATAAAAAGTCATTTAAAAGTGAATGATTTATAGAATAAAAAGTCATTCAAAATGAATTACAACGAAAAAAACGGAATTAGAACGTATACTATTAGTCGTCCTCAAGAAGAATTAACCAGTGATGAGGTAGAGTTGATATCAGAGTTAATAAAAGAAAGACTGGATCACGCTGTTTTAGACGGGTTTACTAATAGCGCTGATGTACTAGTAAAATTTGTCTATACTGGTAGTACACCAAGTTACAAATATAATACCACCAAGAGTATGAACTCGTTTCTTATTAGAGAGTTTACTGACTTTGTATCGCTTTATCAACAATACGTAGACCTTTCTTTACCGCCGAATGAGGATTATGTACACGAAATCATAGAAATTAGAATAAAAGTGGTAAAACCACCCAGTGGTGGATGTTGGGACCATAATTATTCGGAAACAATAACAGATGGGGTTAAAAGGAAACGCCTATTATCAACTAATAATAACTGTTTCTTTCGATGTTTAAAACAACTCAAACCAGATTTTAATCCTACAATCACTGTCTGTGATGAGATACGAAGAGTATATGGGTTAGCTCCTAAAACATCCGTGCCGGTGCCAGTAGCGTGGGACATAATAAAAAGGTACCAGATACCTGTCTGTTTATTCTGATTGATTGATTGAATATTGTTTAACGTCTACTCAGCAATATTTCAGCTATATCAAGACGAGAACAAGTTTGTTAATAAATAATCACTTTGGGGTATGGAAACGGCCATGGGACGGGAAATTCTGACTGCCACTGGAAAAGGAGGGTGAAATCGTCAAGGGCGTGGAATTTAGCTTGTAGCCAATCACCTACGGACCACCCCAAAAAGAGCTTGCTACAAGGGTTCTTTAACGTGCAGGAAGTGTGGCATTCCTTCCAACACGTGCACCTGAGTTTACATCCAATCCGAAAGATGGGTTGTGTATTTATTAATCCCGCACAACCACGGAATGGATCCTATTTCTATATCCCGGGACCCTCGGGGTCAGCCTCCGTTTAGGAGGGGTCACACCCCGCAAGCCGGAGATACTAGGTCCTATTTCTATATCCCGGGGTTCCCTCGTGGTCCTCTGTTAGGAAGACTCATACTCCAAACTCAGAGGATGCTGCGGGCCTATTCATAAGCCGGGAACGCGCACGGCGGCGGTTTATTCTGTGAAGAGACAAAAGAGCATTACGGTAAAGAGTATCTCACTACTATAGAACTAGCTAAGGGACATTACAGTCTTATTATCGAACAAGAAAAGAAGAAGTGTTCGTCTTGTTGTTCTATTTATTTCGGCGAAAAGCATACTTGCTCGGTTGTTTGTTCTCGTTGTGGTAAGCGATATAAGAAAAGTCATAAGTGTAACGATAACGTATCTGGTTATTATCAAGCAGTAATAAAAAAAAGGGTAGGTATTTAATCCGAAGGACAACAAAGAGTAAAGAGTTAAACCCCAACATAATTCACTATGATATAGAGACTTACACAAAAATTTTCGACGGACACAAGGTTCATATCCTTATATCCTAGGATTTGTGGAAAAGGATGGAGATTTTTGTTACTACGCTGGTGAAGATTGTGTCGACAATTTTGTACGATATCTGTTGAGCAAAACTGCCGTAGGCACTGGCAAAGCCACTGATGATTTTATTGTTAACGCTTATAACGGGAGTAACTTTGATCACTACTTATTGGTTAAGAGTATGAATAAACTGGGGTTAGCTCCGAAAAAATTTATCATGAATAACGGAAGCATAATCGGGTTACAAAAAGATAGAATACGATGTTTCGATCTGATGAAACACATAGGTAGTTCTTTGAGTTAAGCACTGTCTGATTTTGGTTGCAAAGTACAAAAAGGAGAATTTGATCACAGTCAATCAAAACGCTGGGAAGATATGTCTGATAGTATGAGAAATGAGTGCCTTGTTTATCTACAGTCTTATGTACTTGGTCTACGAGAATTGTTTAACAAGTTAAACACCCAGTGTTACAAAGATTTCAGCAGAGACATCACTAATTTTATTTCGACTAGTTCTCTAGGATTCGACATCTGGAAAGATTACATACCTAAAGGAGTTATGGTTGACTTGTCTGATTCAACAGAGGTAGAAAAAAATATCAGAAAGAGTATTTACGGTGGACGGTGCTATAAGAGCAAGACCGAGTTTGAATCTGATCAGTATGAGGAAGTACTAAAAGAAAAAATAAACTATGATGATGTAACTGATTTCTTGTTAAATGTGGACGTCGTATCCCTTCATCCAACCAGTATGTTACACGAATATCCGGTGGGACAAAGAAAATATACCACCTCAGAGATGAAGGGTAAAATGGGGATATATAAAGTCAAGTATGTTACAAACAAGAAACTGCTTCATCCAGTAGTAGCCAGAAAGGACGAAAAGGAGCAACTAAATGGGACATAGAAGACTCGGAGGGTTGGTATACTTCAGTTGATATAGAACAAATGATTAAATATGGTTATGATGTTAATATTATCGAGGGATATTACTGGGAAGAAACTAGTAAGGTGTTTCATGATTATATACAGAAATTCTTTCAGCTCAAGAAAACTAGTCAAAAAGGAAGTGTTCAGTATACATTAGCAAAACTATTGATGAATGGTCTCTATGGTAAAATGATCCAAAGACCAATATTTAACCACACCCAGACAATAAGACACAACAATGAATACTGGAAGTTTCATCATAAGTATGTGGTTACGGGCCTGGAACTAATTTGGTTTAACCATATTTATTAGTTAAATAACATACAAATATTATACATATACATATAGAAACAACAAATAGGATTCAGAAACAAGCATAACAATGCTTTTATAAATCTGTCTCCATATAAAAAAAGACGCAGTATATTCATATAATAAATTGCATGCTCAGAATATTCTTATATGCTAAATAACTATATTAATTAAATATAATAAAGGGTTTAGAAAGAAGGATATTAAGGAATAGACAATGTGGAAAGTAAAGGAATTTGTATGAGATATTCAGTGACTCAAGAATTGAAACGCTTACTTTTGATGATGAATTTTTGAAAAAGCTTAAAAATTTCACAGTTTTGTTCATCGGATAGAACAGTGGACCCAAAAATAAGAAGATTTGTATCTACTAAAACATTCAAATTCATATTCATAAGAGAAATCAGCATATCTTGTCTAGCATTAAGATATCTATTACAATAAAAAATATAATGCTGAACTGATTTAATTTCACCACAAACACACATGGGTGATTCAACCAATTTTTTCAAAAATAAATAACAATTAAGGAACTACAGTTCATTCGTAACCGTGCGTGAAAAATTTGACCAAGTCTGCTACCAGAATAATAAAAAGAAGGAACTTTGGTATTTTTATTTAAGATCTGGTTCTTAAAAGAGGAAAAGGATTCTGTTTGGCGAGTATTTAATGAAAGCTTATTCCAATCTTTAATCGTAGAGGGCAGGAAATAGTTTGAATATAGATTTGTACGAGTCCGTACTTCTTGTAAATTTAGTGACTGACGTGTATTATGACAATGCTGTGTGCCAACGGTTGTAGGAATTAAGTCCACTAAATACTGGGGAGATTTCTTGTTTAGCATTTTGTGAAATAGAAAAAGTCTGTGGTTCTTTCGTCTGTCTGTCAATTTTTCCCACTTAGTTTCATCATATAACTTTTGGTGTGATGTGACCTTGGTCCCCCCTGTAACTATTCTAGCAGCTTCTAATTGAACAGATTCAAGTTTATTAATCAAGCTTAAGTTATTGGTATCCCATATAACATCAGCATACTCTAGTATAGGACGAACAAATGAAATATACATTTTCTCAAGGGTTAAACGATCAAGAGTAAATTTAAATTTCCTCATAATATTTAACCTCGTATAGGCTTTGCCAATAATATAATCAATATGGTTATGCCAAGATCCATCATCGGATATTATTACTCCGAGATGTTTATGAGAATTTACACATTGTATTTGTTGATTATTAAGTAGAAGAGGGGGGGGGGTGAACAGGCTTATTTGTCTTCCAAGAGATAACTAGAGTTTCTGTTTTTGAGGGGTTAAATGTTACTAGCCACTTCGTAGCCCACTGGTGTATCCTTTCGAGATCGTTGTTTAAAATGGTTGAAGTAACAATAGGATTTTCTACCACAAGGTATAAACTCGTATCATCTGCAAACAGTTTTATGACAGAATTAATTTCTTCAACAATGTCATTTTTAAAGATAAGGAACAATAACGGTCCCAATATAGACCCTTGAGGCACACCTGCTCTAATTGATAAATGCTCAGAATTTGAACCATTCAAGACTACCCTTTGAACCCTCCCTTCAAGATAATTTTCGAACCAATTCAGTAAATTTCCAACAATGCCCAACTGTTTTAGTTTAAAAAGAAGTCCTTTATGCCAAACTCTGTCGAAGGCTTTACTCACATCACAAAATATCACTCTAATTTCCTTCCCACTATCTAATGCTTTCCCAAAGTCATTCGTAATGTCGACCAACTGATTTACTGCAGAGTCCCCTTTAGAAAACCCAGACTGATTCCTTGTAAGAATATTATTCTGTAATAGGAAATTGTGAACGTGTTTATATATACATCTCTCCATACACTTGGAAATGATATGAAGCAACGAAATAGGACGGTAATTTTTCACCTCATTGGGCTTGTTACTTTTAAATACAGGCGTAACATTTGCCAATTTCCAATTAGTAGGATATATGCCTGTACTTAAGGATAAGTTGCATAACTTGCATAAAGGATATTTTAAGACACAAGCAGCTTCCTTCAATAACCTAGGACTAATAAGATCAGGACCAGATGCCTTCGTTGAGTTTAAAATTGACAGAACATCCTCAACTTCGTTTGTATTAAGTGAAATGCTTTCAATTATATTTTCATTTAGAGGAACAAAATTAGGTAATTCTTTACCAGCATCGTTTACTTGAGCTTGAGCTGCAAAGTAAGAATTAAATTCATTTGCTTTGTCGAAATCATCGAAAATCAAATTATCATCTTTAAGTAAATATATATCAAAATACCGAAGTTACTGCCAATTTATTTTCTGCATATGCGCATTTCGACAACTTATGTCTCATCAGTGCAGATAAATCCAAAACATTTGGAAGTCCATCAACCAAAACGTGTAAAATCTGATGGAGAACAAATAACCAAATGGGTCTAAATAGGAAAGCCAAAATTCAGCTAAGGACAGAGCTATGCATGAGGGAGATTCTCCTTAGTTTTAAACAAAATTTGGTAAAATTTATATATTGCAAATTTAAATAATATCGGTTTTCGGGTCAGCACCGAAAGGAGGAATACCGGATTCAATCCCTTTAATACCTGATAATTGTTTTACCGTTCGCCACCAGTTGCTACTAGAATAGTGTTCATTTGATAAATTACGCATTAAATTTCCGGTATAATCGTCTTTGGCTTTACGTACCAACCCATTGACCGAGTTCCTGGCTTTCCGAAACTTTTCCCAATCTGACGGACGGTTTGATTTTTTTGCCTTTCTGTGAATCCTATTTTTGGTTCTAATTTTATTACGTATTTTCGATGTCAACCAACGTGGACCCCCCTTCCGTATGGTAACAATTTTATTCGGGATAACCGATTCGGCAGTTGTAAAAATAACATTAGTAATGTTATCAGTAATATTATCGATATTTCCTGATAAGAAGAATGAATCCCAGTCCACTTGATTTAGTTTAAGTCTAAACTCGTCATAATCTGCCTAGTTATACATCCATACTTTGCGTTTGAAAGCTTTGGGTTGAATTTTTGGAAAGTTTAAAAACACAAATACTTGGCAATGGTAACGTACTAAATCGAAAAGAGGGGGCCAACACAGGAAAATAAAAGCCGATTAACATTATTCGTTAAAATCAAGTCTAACAGAGATGACGCGTGTTCAGTAAAGTGGGTGGGTTCATCAATCGATTGTACAAGACTATATTTCAAAATCACAGATTTTATTTTGGTTTTGGTTGGATCAAGCTGATTATCATTAAAATCCCCCGCCACCAAAATACAATCAACATTATTTTCATCAGCCGCTTTGTCAATTGAATTTTCTAATTTCTCCCATGTTTCCTGAGAACTATTAGGAGGAATATAATATGCAGCAAATAAGACTTTTTTCCCATTTAATTTAAGTTGCAGCCATACACATTCTGAATCATTATCTTCTAAATCAAAACGTCTTATTGCATATATATTTTGTTTAACATAGATAGCAACCCCTCCCCCCATTTTCCCGACCCCTCTATCACGCCTAAACGGTATCTGATAGTTTGAGAGACGTATAGAGTCATCTGTGTTTGTATTGTTTAGCCACGTTTCGGAGAACGATAAAATATCAAAATTTTCATACTACGCCTCGATGTTTTCCAATTTAGGGAGAATGCTCTCAATATTCAAATGCATAAATGAAATAGAAGTTGCAAACATATTGCATATCTTATTAGTTAATATCGAGTCACTAAAATTTGAAAATGAACTATTAATCGAGCCGATATCGTCCTGCTCAGGGCCCGGATTTAATTCTATTCCAGCCACGATTAATAAAATAGAAATAATTATAGTAATATATATAATCATATACGAAAAATCAGATGTCGGAGCACGGTTCTCACTTATAAGATTACATTTTATTTCGCAAGCATTTGATTTGTCATTACCTGCACGTGGTGAGAATTTGTGTTTATGATTAGATAGATCGACCAGAAAATATAAACACATAGATAATTTAAAATCTAATATCCTATTTACTGAAAAATATATCAAATATATACAAAATACGTCGAGCAGACTTAGTCTATTTTTTAAACTACAGTGGAGTTTAAAATGGAAAAGGCCAACTCTCATTCTGTATTGGTTAATGTCAACACCCATTGATACTGATTATGTTACACCTGATTGGTCGAGAGAGAAATGAGAGTGGCTGGTAAGTAATTTGAATAAGTAATATAAACAAAAACAGTCACACAAAACAACGATATAATAAAATTCACTATTATAAGATACAAAAGATACTGGTGAGCACTCAGATGAGTCAATACATGGTACAAAACAAATTTGTGAGGAAAAAACTAAACTCATACAAAAACAAGAGACATAGGAATGATAACTAAACATATATACAAAGATAATACATAAAAAAAGATAAGTAGAAATGCCATCTACTTATTGTTGTGGAAATTTGTTCAAGGATGTGATTGGAAAAAAATTAAAGTAGTATGTGGTGTAATTATCATAAAGCTCGAAGATAAATGATTTTAATGGTTACACGATTTTAAATATTAATAAAAATAGCACAAAAGCTTTAATGACATGTTTGTTAGAAAAGTGTACATCGGACGTGACTTTCATTTTGAATGTTCCACTGGATTGATTCGTGTACAAATTGACAAGATTACTGATATTTTCATATACATAGCACTACTGCCTGTTTCATTAGGCATAGGTTTGTCAAGTAAGACAAAAACAAAAGAATGAGATGATCGATTGGTCTTAATTGATTTGTATTGTGACCCAGTTTTGGGTTAGGTATCAATATACAAAAAAATAAAATACAAGTATGGGCACCCTAGTAGATCATAGTATACAACAATGCAGGTATATACATATATAAAGCATGTCATAACATGTTGGCACTACATACACGGTCGCAGCAAATGGGGATATATAAATGGCGGCACGTATGGCACTGGTTTCAAGCCATTTATACATCCCCACTTCACGAGCCAACAAACATGTAATTGATTTTTCACATGATCCAAATATGGGTCATGCTAGTTTTGATGTCATTGGTGGAGAGATAATTACATAAGGATATTCATTGGTTATCACCATGATCACGATATGCAACAGTGACCACATTTACTATAATAGTGTCATAGTAAAAAAAGGTAAACACAGATGAGATAGTTTAATAAAATGCAATCAAGAATTATGGCATGGCTGCTGCAGCAGCGTATGACTGTATGGTTGATAAAACAGTAGTGTCCAGGTTATGGTTGATATCAGGTGCTGTAAAAGGCGTTGGTTTAGGTGTATATAAAGACTGCATGGCCTGAGGACAATTTTTCATTATGTACGATTGAAGAGCTAACTCAGTATTTGTTATTGTTATATTTCCGGAACTGTTTTTCAGAAATATCTTCCCATCAATTGTCCATGTATTGGCTATAAAGCCTTCCGATGTAAGCCTGCGGGCTTTGTATGCGATGTTGTTACGCCTTTTCGTTAGGTCCTCATTAATCATAACTCTCGCGTATTCATTCGTATCTCTCAAATATTTACTGCATTTCAATATACGACGTTTAACCAACGGATCCTTAACCCTGACAATAATCTGCCGTGGTAAAAGTTTTCGCCCGTGCTTGTCAGTATGTGCTGATTTACCCACACGGTGAGATCGAACAATGTCATATTCTTGATAATCTTTGTCAATCGACTTAACAATTTCTGTGACTATTGTTGTTGTATTTTCACCAGTTGTCTCAGGGATGCCACTGAAACGTATTAACTCACGCCTCCCGTATTGTTCTAGAGAGTCAATTTCATCTCGTTCTTGTTTGAGTATGTCGATTTGGTGTGTCAGACTTTGGAAAGATTCTTTTATAACGACCTCAATTTCAGATTTAAATATTGCATGTATGGTACTTTGAATTTCCTCACGAAGAACATCCTTGAGCCGCAACACAATATTATCTAATATTATATCTTTGTATGCATTTCCCCTTAGGGTCTAATTCATTGCTGGAGGCTATATTGGATGATGGATCAGCATCAAAGATTAAACAACACTTGGTCAGCTTCTCATAAGCATCATGTATGCAAAGTTTGGTTTTAATCTATTCAGCAGTTCTCTAGAAGAAGATCTTCTGTTAAATTAAGTTCACAGCTGGTGACACTTGGTCAGCACCTGAAAGGCATCATTCATGCCATGTTTGATTTAAATCCATTCAGCAGTTCTCTAGAAGATCTTTGTGTGCATTTCCCATAGGGTACAATGCTGTGGGTCTTATACGATGACGGACCGGCACCTAAGTAAAAATACTTAGTCAGCATCTCATAAGCATTATCAATGCCAAGTATGGGTTAAAGCAATTCAGTGGTTCTTAAAAAGAAGTTCTTTGCATGCATTTTACAATAGGGCCAATGTTTAAATTTAGATTCCAGCTGGCGGCCATGCAGGGACGAAAATTGGCAATATTGGCAAAGTGGCCAACCTGAGCCCCTGCCAAACAAAATTTAGTAGCCCAGCCAATATTTTACTAGCCCAGCACTATAATGTCAACCAAAATTTCAGGATATTTCAGTAGCAAACTGGGCTACTGGTTTTAAAAGTTTAGTAGCCCAGGTCTTGGGCTACTGGGCCCCTGGTAATTTGCATCCCTGCCATGTTGGATGACGGATTCGCACCAAAGTAGTAACACTTGGTCAGCACCTAATAAGCATCATTCATGCCAAGTTTGCTTCAAATCCATTCATTTGTTCTCAAGAAGAAGTTCTTTGTATGCATTTTCTGATAGGGTCCAATGCTGAAATTATATCCCCGCTGGCGGCCATGTTGGATGACCTATCGACATCAAAGTAACAACACTTGGTCAGCACCTCATCAGCATCATTCATGCCAAGTTTGGTTCAAATCCATTCGATGGTTCTCAAGAAGAAGTTCTTTGCATGAATTTTCCCATTAGGTCAAATAGTAAACTAAGTTACCCGCTGGTGGCCATCTTGGAAGAGGTCGGAAAACTTGAACGTGTTCAATAAAATATAGTCCTTAACATGCTGAACATTTTTGCAATTTAAACTTGACCTCTATCTCAAAGCGTTTTTGAAATATAGGACAAAAAGTAAAAAATCATGAAAAATTTGACAAAAAATGGCCACAACTCATATATAGGTACTTGGATTTTCTTCTAAATATCCATGTGGGTAGATCTTAACATGCTGAACATTATTTGCGATTTAAACTTAACCTCTATCTGTTATAGTTTTTTAATAAAAAAATAAAACATCAAAATTTAGAAAATTTTACGGAAAAGGGGCAATAACTCTTAGACGGGTCATCAGATTTTCTTCAAAATTTCAGCATGGGTAGATCTTCTCATGCTGATCATTTTTACTATATGTCAGATTTTTGATATCTGAAACAGATTTTGAGTTATTTGCCAAAAACTGTAATTTACCCCTATGTTCTATTTTTAGTAACAGCAGCCATGTTGTTTGACCTAAAACATACAAAATTACAAATTTGAAACTAGATACCCTAGTGATGATTCAATTAAAGTTCGATTCCATTTGACCCAGTGGTTTCAGAGGAGAAGATTTTTGAAAGTGAGATTACGACGGACGGACGGACGGACGGACGACGGACGCCAAGTGATGGCAATAGCTCACCCTGGCATAGCCAGGTGAGCTAAAAAAATAGTTCAGAGTGTAATAGGAGTAAAAAGCAAACTAGGACTCGGTGCACAACTAAACAAATACTTCTAGTAATTCCCTGCACACCCACACTCTAGGAGGACGTACGATTCTTTCTTTTACTTTTAGTTAAATACTTTTGAGTCCTTTGTATTTCTAGTAAGTCTGCCAGTATCTCTACGGGCACCCGCTCTCTAACGAATATACCGCTAAGAGGATAATACAAATGTACGATCTTCTCTTCCTCTTGAATATCAAGTATTTTGTAAACTCCGCTTGGCAGCCTCATTGATTTATAAATATTCATCTTTCTTACATTGTGTAAATCATACATTGCAAGTATTTCGTAAGTTTTGTTTTGTTGACTATTCATCTTTTTTTTACTGATTTTTATTATATAAATCACACTATAAATTTTAGGTTTTACTCACTACAACGGTTGAGACTTTATTTTAAACACTCCTACCTAAAACAACATTATGGTTTTTATTTATCTTATAAATAATTAGATTATAAAAATCAAAGCTCCGATGGAGCTGAATATCGAAGCCCTGAAATTCTACATGTGGCAAAGCTTCGTAGTCATCCAAAGAACTACTGCATACGTCTGCATGTAATAAGTTATAGTCCGTAATACGTGAAAATAATCGGATTGTGTGATTTCGCATGTTGATTTCATTGCTATTATATATTATCAAGCGCATTTGACCACTTATTGCGATTTTAAAGGCGTAAAAACTTCTTAAAAGGCGACCGCGAAGCGAGAGCCTTTTAAGAAGTTTTCAGTCTTTAAAATCGCTGTAACTGGCCAAATTGCGCTTGATAATTAATTTGTGCGAAAATTCGAACGAACAAATAGCGATGAATGCTACGAAACATTTACTACACTATTTGAAGAATGACTCGTTATTGATTTTTTTGTAACTATGAATGGGGACATGTTTGACCTAAATAAATAATTTAAATCATAATTATAGAACACCAATCCCTGAATCCATTAGGCACTAATTGATACTCAAAACAATAAATACATTACTGACTTTGAGAATTTATAAACGTAATGTTATAAACTCAATGTTATAATACTAAATTAATCGCGCTTCTGGACACGTGTACTTATGTAAACTTTAAATATAGATCGCTTCAGCTGTGTCTGATGTGTTTATTGTATGTTTCATTTTAAACCAATAAAAACATCTTATAAAGGTCAATGGGCGTGTTTTCCCATCAGATATAAAGACAGCCATTCATTTTCTATAAGCAACGAGTAAACAAACGAGTAATTTGATTAACATGCATATTGTTTTCAGTTTAATAAAACAACACTGTATTCAACTCAAGAAAATGAAGAAATATAACTTAAATACTAAATGTATCCGATTTTGAAAGGAACTTGCGCACTATATTTTATTGGAAGCACGAAGATCATCTTTTAGAGCTGTTAATAGGCTTGAAGCCTCATGCGGGGCACGTGATTTTTTCTGGCCATATCAATATCTCTCCAGCCATTTCATGGCTTCGAGATAATGACAACGAATCCTAGATATTTTTCGGAAAAGTCTGATACAAATAATTTCAAAACAATACAAGGAGTAAAAAATATGCCAAGTGATTTTTTCCGTATGTTGATCGTGGGACCAAGTGGATCTGGAAAAACAAATTTGCTAATGCACCTTTTATTTAAACCCTTATTGTATTACGACAAAATTATTCTTTACGCAAAAAATTTGGAGCAGCATTATTACAAGGAACTAATTCGAAGATTCGAGGAAAAAGCGGAAAAACTAGGAGTGTCTCTGGAAGACTTGGTGCAAGTATCTAATGATAAAGTTGAAGACATCGACGAAGTATCTGATTTTGACGGCAGTGCCGGTGACAAACAAAAAATTATAATTTTTGACGACTATATTTGTTCACAACAAGATCAATCTTCTATTGTGAAATACTTTATAGGTGGAAGGCACATAAGTGTAATTTATTTGAGTCAGTCCTATTTTCGAATACCCAAAGACTGTCGTCTGAATTGTAATTCTACGTAGTGTATAGTTTTTCGAGTAAAAAGGAGAGAGAACTTATATCTTCGAATTCAGAACTTCAGGTCTCAAAAGATACGCTTGTTTTAACTACTAAAAATAAATATTCTTTTCTGTATCTTAACTTACCAGACAAGTTTATTGTTTTGATCGGGAAATATAAAATACGTTATTGAGCGTTGGAGAATGAGTAAAACTTATAAGTTTTTTTGTTTACTTTTAAGATGTTTACGCAAGCGACGTAGAAAAAAAATGTGAGTAAAATCTGGACTGTTTTTGAAAACAGCAGCTTTTTTGGGATATTAACTACTAATAAAGCTAATTTTGCACGCGATTTTGAACACTCATGGATGCTCATGAATGTTGGTCTTTGACATCGGGCCTGACCGAGATACTATTCAGAGTTGACATAAACAAATGTACCACCGATCAGCAAACTTCGACTGTGTTACGATACTTGATATTTGTGATGCAGTTGCCAGTTTACATATAACTAGCCCCTAAATTTAAAAAAAAAAAAAACAAATCGAGAAAGATTCGAAAATTCGACATTTTAAGAGTACCCTTCTTTTCATTTTCCGTCTCCGATGTTGGTTAACAGTTTACCATATACATTTCAAAGGAGCTATTCTGTTACGAAAGCTTGTTAAATAAGCCAATGAGGTGCAATGTACACGTGGAAATATGTATAAATCGATTATTTAGATTTCAAGAAAATACCTCCTCCCCCCGAGTATAACAATAAAATTTAGTAATGTGTTAACATTAAAAGTGACGCATATTGCTATAAAATATATGCAAGATGATTATATTTGGCATCCTTAATTTTTTAATCTTTTATTATTCACTCTTATTAAATATTCAACGTTTTGTGAGGTCCATAACGAGACGTTGTAGCTCAATGCTACCAATTATATTGCTTTTACGGGAATTTTATTGATTTAGCGTTAAGTAATAGTGCCATCATGTGAATGATGTGCTATCACTTTTTCAATGTGATGTTTCTTTTGACCCATAATAGGAACTCACTGGTCGTGCTTAACGTCACCTAGCAACGTAAAAAGAGCGACTTTACAAGGAAACAAAAACAGTGTAGGTTCGGCATCGAAAGTTCACATTATTACTTCTAAAAATGAGGTTTAATAACGTGTAACTTGGATATCAACTCTCACTATATAATAAATTACATATTACTTAGATGAAAAAGCAATTTAATTTCATTTTTTGTTTTTCGCTATAAAATTTATTATATTGATTGATTAGTTAGAGTTAAACGTCCAGTGAGCAATATTTCAGATATATCAGGTCGAGAACAAGTAAATCAATTAAAAAAATGTATGTAAAAGAAGAAAGAAATAAAGGAGGAAGAAACATCCGGGGCAACGACTTTTGATTGCCACTGGAAAAGGGGAGAAATTGGTAGGGGCAGGAAATTTATCTTAATGTACGACACCCAATGCTCTCTTGAGAGAAATATAGTAGGGGTCTTTGTACTGCATGGAGCGTTGCGTTTCTCCACACAGTTTGGCTACAATGGTTCGCGGTCAGGCTTTCCGTATTTTGACCTGACTATCCCGCAGAGACCATCTTTGGACGAACCCGGCAGNCCCCCCCCGCCCCCCCCCCCCGAAAACCTATTCAGGTGCCGGGAAATTTATTATACCTCTTGGGCGTTCCTTACAAGGAACGATACAACGTGTTTTGAATTTCAGGCATTAGAAAATAATGTCGACATAACCGGCAAAATCTTTGCATTGGTTGACTGATTGTTTAGAGTTTTACGTCGAGTGAGCAATACTAGAGCTATATCGGACGAAAATAAATTATTCTATTAAAAAATGAATTAAAGGTGGAAGGAGCAACCACGGCACAGTAAAATGCATTAATAGGGTTGAGGCAAGTAATCTAGCCCAAAGTGAGTTTGCTCTCATAAGAAAAAATGTAGGGTTGTTTATTCCTCGTTCTAATAAGGGGGTATGATTTAGCTATATTAATATATCCATGATATAATACCAACATAACATCTTTATCATATATCATAAATCCAATAAAGCACCTAATGCACCTACCGGAATTCCCTTATAGAATCGAAATATCTCATGGTCTACATGCATTATGGGCATTTTAAGATATGCTCTAGTTGTTCTTGTTTATAATGCTCAGGATAAAATATTAGCAAAAACCCCGAGTCTGTGGCAGCCTTGACTTATTTCCTTGAGTTTCACCACACAGTTCGTCAAAATAATTCGCGGCAAGGCTTTCCTTTTTATGACCCGACTACCCCGCATATCCACCACCTTGGGATGCGTCTTGCAGCTCTGTAGACAGAGTTCCCATAGCCGATTTAGGTACCAGGCTAAATCCTTGTACGAGTAGCGATATTGTGAAATACCATCTATTTTTATGCCCACACATTAAAGAATATCAATACTTTTTTGTGACATGTACATTCACTCCATATCCTTTGGTATTTTTCTATTCCATGAAAATTGCAAATATTTTAGTTATCATTTAAAAAACAAAAATGGTAATCGATTACAATGTACAACTGCAGTTGTACATTGTAATCGATTACCGATTACCGTTTTTGTTTCCCTTCTTTTTCCTAATATCTGCTGGTGCTGGTTACTTAAAACTGCAAATATTCAATTTCAAGGAAATTAGTTAACCATTTTACCAATTCAGAATAGTTGCATGACAATTTAGATTTTTTTAAAAATTTAAAATCAATATAAATCGGGTGATAATGTGTAATGAAATATTAATGGTTTGCATTTCTTTGTTGAATGCGTTTAATAAAACCCAAAGGAGAAAAGTATGACAAATATTGTAAAATTGTCTAAACAAAAAGATACATACTTCGGTATTTAGTTATATGACAATGCCCTTGTTGCAACATAATTAATTGAAAGCAATTTAAAGGATATTTCTCTCGTGTTTGTTGAATCATATTTTGTGTTAGATTGTTGCACCATCTGGACATAAATATAAAAACAAAATTCAGCGACAGAAACTATACACCATTAAAAAAAAGAAAAACAATGAACAAATAAAGGGATATGGAGTAAATGTACATATGACAAAATTCCCATTAATATATGGTAAGATTAATTATAAGCAAATGGAATACAAAAAAAAACAGTAAATTTCGTTATGCTGTTCACGTGTTTCAAGGAGTAACCTCTCATCAGCAGCATTCATTTTTGTCCTTCATCTTGAAGTCACCATGAGGCATTCAACAGAAAACAAACACTCTTACATCATAGTAAGTCAAAGACGGTCCCTAACACTGGTTTGATTGGAATTCACTTGCTTAATGTCGAACAACGCTACATCCATATGTCCACTGTTTGAAATCCTTTTTGTCATGGATGCGGGGTCGACAACAAACATTACTTCTCGTACAAACACTGTCATCGGTTGCCCGAATTAAGAGACTAATAGACAATACAAAGGGCACTCATCGAGTTGATTGTAAGAAATTTTGACAAGTAAATCGGGAGATGTGGGCAATATTAAACAGATGGCCGGAAAAATAGTTTAATTTTTACAAAACAAGAAAGCCAAATGTTGAATTTTGATAGTGCATACATATGAGAAATAGTACACCATAACTATCAAAATAACTAGAGGCTCTCAAGAGCCTGTATAGCTCACCTGGTCCATGATTGACATAGACTGCAGCCCAAATTAACGCAATGTTAAAGTGTCTCATTTTCTAGAAGTTTCAAAGGAGAAAATCTTTATTAGTGTTTTCCCCATAGGGTCCAAAGTTAAACAATGGCCCCCGCTGGCGGCCATCTTGGATGAGGTGCAGACTTGTTAGACATATTTTTTAAGAAGACCATTAAAGGCCTATTGTGACCAAGTTTGATTCCAACTGATCAAGTAGTTTCAGAGAAGAATGTCTTTGAATGTGTTTTTCCCATAGGGTCCAATGTTAAACTATATCCCCCGCTGGCGGCCATCTCCGAATACATGCAGACTTACCAGACACATTCTTTGATATGTACTGACTGGACTGTTGTCATTAAGTATGGTTCCAATTGGGCTAGTAGATTCAGCAGTTTCAACGGTTGATTTAAAGTCCTACTATCCATTACAACCATTATTCAAAAAAATTTGGGCAGGGGTTCCCCTTATAATTCAGATAATACATATTTCTGAAATCAAGACATTCCAAGTCCCCCTTTCCATATAAAAATTTTGGCAGGGGTTCCCCCTTATAATCTAGTGTAAACATATTTCTTATATTGTGAAGAAAACTATGAAGCACAATACTTTTTTTCAAAGACTCAGTGTTCTGGTTTGGTTTTCATGGCAACTGAAAGCTCCACTATCCATTACAACCAATTTCAGACCACCATTCAAAAAAGAAAAAAATTGGGCAGGCGTTCCCCTAATAATCCAAGCAATATGTATTGCTGAAATCAAAGCAATTCAAATCCCCTTTTTCAAAAAAAAAAAAAAACCAAAAAACAAAAACAAACAAACAAACAAACAAACAAAAAAAAACAAAAATTTGGCAGGGGTTCCCCTTATAATATAGTTTATACATTATTTCTAAAATTGTGAAGACCAGAGGCTCTCGGGAGTTGCGACAATCAAGCTTACATTGTAAGTTATTCAGTTGAAAATCAGTCTCTCAAATTTTGGTAGCTAGAACATCACCAATATCTTGAACTGTATCTAAAGTCTGATGTTTTACTTTTCTTCTTTGTTGGGCTTTTTTGACAAAAAAACGTTCTGGCTAAGGACCACTATCTGTGTATAAATGTTTCCTCTGTGAAAGCAGTTTTCAATCTACAGATCGTAGGTGTTCCCATGGGTACAAATTGTGCACCTCTCATTGCAGATCTTTTTCTGTTCTGTTACGAAAGAGACTTCATGAAAAAACTTCAAAATGGAACCATACCAAACAGTGATAATCTTATTTTCATTTTCAATGATAACAGCAGGAATATTGACGATATCCTTACTATTGACAATCCCCAGTTTTTAGGTTATGTAGACGTTATTTACCCACAAGAACTGAAATTAAAGCTAACAATGATTCCAAATACTGCCCTTTTCTGGATCTAACCATCATTATTGACGCTGGTAAAATAAAAACTAAAATATATGATAAAAGGGGTGATTTTGATTTCACTATAACTAATTTCCCTTTTCTTGACGGCGACATCCCACAAGCTCCATCATACTGGGTGTACATTTCTCAGCTTGTACGATTCGCACGTGTTTGTCCTACTCTTGACGATTTCAATGAACGTAACCTTAGTATCACAGCCAAACTTTTACAACAGAGTTACAGATTTCATAAGTTGTTGAATACCTTAAAGAAGTTTTATAACAGATATGAATATTTAATATCTAAATATGGCGTTACTCGCAAACAGCTTATTACTAAGGGCATTTCTAATCCTTGTTTTTACGGTAATGTTGTTAAAAAATGCCAGAATCTGATTAAAAATCCAGAAAAGCTAGGACGTAACTTACATTCTTTACGTAATAGGGGATATTGACAAGATACACTGCTTGCATCCGTTAAATTAGCTTTGAGATCTAGTGACCTGAAAATTTTAAATACATACTGGCCTCTCACTGATACTGTCGATGTCTACTGAAATATATAATGATTCTTGACCAAATCCTGCGGGAAGTTTTGAGTTTGATTTTTCTTCCTTAGTGCAGCAGTGTTTTACCAGAAGACTAGGCTCCTTTAGCTAGCCGGCAGTTTAGCGGCGAGCACCCCGTGACCCATCTTTCAAAATTACGTAATGTCATATTCTCTCCTTTCAAGATTGTGGTCATGGAGTTAGTAGTCTACCTGTATTGGGTTTTATTCGTATGTTTACTTAACTATAGGGAAACGGGACAGATAAAGGGGAGGTTTGTGTACATGTACCCATAAACCGGTTTAACCCTACCGCTGGCTTTTGCTAGTGCCGGTACCAAGTCCGAGGTCCTATCGTTGTTTACGTTTGTCTTTTGTCTTGTTTGTGTTTTTCCTGTGTAGTTCCCTATAAGATAGCAGATTGTGGCATGTAATTATAATTTTCAGCCATTGCAGGTGTTTCCTGTTGTCCCTTTTATTTCATCCATTTGGATTTTCAGATCTAGACCTTTTTTGTTTATTGTTTTTGAATGCAAAGTTTCCTTTCCATTTTTAAATATTTCTTGGATAAGGCATTATCGCTTACCAATTCAGGTTGATGAGAACAGAACCGTCAGTCTTAAAAAAATAATCAAAGACAATGGCAACATCGAAAGCACAAAGAATAAAAGGGAAGCAACATACACGGACCAATATAAAGACAATGCAGAGGTGAGATCAGGTGCACTGGTAGAGTAAGCATCTGCTTCTCCGCTGAATACTGGTACTAAAGTCAATCCGGTAAAGTGAACAGCAATCTTAAGCTTTTAAAGGGAAAGATCTGTTGTCATCAGGGATACATTATATTCCACAGCGATCGAAAAGATCGTGATGTTGACCGTAAATCGTCTGCGGTGAAGACTTCGTTATGAGTAACAAAATAATCCCTTTTAAACGGACACTTGAAATTTTAAGCAGAAAATTACACAACATTACAAAACGTCACAAACATGATGTCCAATACGTTCAACAGATACCTTGACATCAGAAAAATAATTCTCTAATTTAGACTCCACAGTTACCTTACTTTTTGGAAGTCTTCTGTTAGAGTCCTGTTAGTAGTGACGTCCTTTAGAGTGAGATTGGAATTTATGTCACATTTTATGGAATATTCAACGCTACAAAGAAAGCCAAATATTGTCAATCTTGCCACCCAAACTAATTTAATTTACTGTTTATTTTCTCTCTTAGTAAATCATACATGCAGCTTCTTCGTTTCGATGCGGTAGACATCTCCAGTAGTTTCTATGCGGCAGACAATTTCTCCAGTAGTTTTGCATCTGTTTTGTCTATTTGACTCTTGGACTTTAGCTTTTGTCAATTCTCTTCTATAGTTATGTTAGTACAACCATTCAACAACTTTCCTTTAGATGTTTCCACAATGGCATCCTAAAGGACATAGTGTTTTTATCTTCATTGTAAGAACAAAGCGAATGTCACTATCTGAAACATTACCCTCAATCGTTCAATACTTCGAAGCGAGAAAATTTAAATCTCTTTACTTTAACATCTTTCTATCCTTCGAGCGCTAAGAAAGAAATTGGTCTCGTTTACAAGTTACGGAATTGTTGACAGAGTGCAGGTATGAGCACAAGTTCTTTATTTTGGGAGCAATTTAAATACCATAAAAGAAAAAGGAATCTCAAAGATCATGTCAGGTAAGTCACTAATATAAAATATACAAATTGTTACACTGAAAGGATTTGAATGACGTTGCATTGTGCATATTTTGCGCATGAAGCAATTCTATCGCAAATTTGGAAACAGTTAACTAAACTACCCGACGTTTAAATTGTGCGAAAAAGACAAAATGTTGAATATGAAAAAAAAAAAAAAATGAACTATAGTATTGCTGATTTTTGTTTGGTTCCTTTGTATTGAATATACTAAAAAATATTTCTTTTTCTTACCATTCCCGTGGGATTTGTCATCACAGTGTTGCGCCAGAGTAACTTCTGTACTTTGCTATTATAAAACTTATAGTCTGTTTAATTATTGTTCTCGTCCTCCTATAGATGCAAAATTGCTAACCTCCAACTAATCAATCATTTTCAGCTAGATTCGCGTCTTCCCGGATTTGACATTACCGTTTTTGACTTTTTTGTGTTGTATATGTAATGTTCGTGTGTTTTGTGGGCATGTGGGGTCTTTGGTCTTCCGTCTTTTGGTGTTCTTGCTTTTGCCTTTTCTCTGGACTTTGATTTGTGTAATCTTGTGCTTTGTTCCTTCGGTATTCTACTGCCGTTGTTTTTTCAATCAATCTACTCTTTGAACAATTTTTGCCACACAATAAACTGAAAACAGTAGTTTCTGGTTTGAACCGTTAATGTTTCTGCACTTAAATAGACAATACCGATATTTCTTTATAGAAGTCGAATAAGAAGTGACATTTTGTAATGAACCACTGACAGTGAGTGAAAGAAGTACAGTGAGAATGAAGTAATCAAACTGTTGGAATGTTTGATCGATACAATTTTTTGTAGAATTTGGAGGTGGCGTTCTTCAACAAATAATCTGGCTTCCAACTGGAATATATTTTCACCAGATCCATCCCAAATAGCTCTAATTTGAAGAGACTACTAAAACGCCCACATCAGTCTCGCTCTTAAATATTTTGTTATGCATTGATGAACATTGGGTGTTAAACTTGATCAAATGACTTGTACAATTCACAGTTGATTTGTGCACGTGGTTAATATTGTGATATTTTAAGTAGACCAAAACACTGTCCTGAAATTCACTAAATCAGGGATTTGTTGCGTCTTTATTAATTTAATCCATCCAGAAATTCTATGGCGGTATTATGAAATCATCGATTGATATGCCGTGTGAAGTATTCTAAACATTTTCGGCTAGATTTCACGTCTTCACGGATTTGACATTACAAATTTTGAGTAAACCCTGAATTGACTCACTTTTAGTGTGACGGGTGCCGTTTTGCGAATCCTTTACCTTTCAGAGAACTTGATGTCATTATTGGTTTTTGTTGGAGTACATTTTGAGTGCCTTCTATCGTTCTGAATTTTGTGTTTTTATTCCTGGCTGTCTTATGTCTTAGTTTTGTATTTGTTTTAAGCATTCTTTTTTTTTGCCATTTCTCAAAATTTTTATTTTGTAATAACCATATACTTGTTCCTCCTATTCTACTACTATTTTTAGAAAAAAAATCCCGATTATTTTTATTGATGATTTATGAGTTTATACTTAAGGGAATACAAATCAAGTCAAACAAACTCAAGTACCGATTCAAATTCAGAAGTTGATTAAACGTGTAATCGATGTCAATTTCAAAGAGCATCATCCGTAGTAGTCCCGTAATTAAGATTCTCTTTGTTCATGATTTTAAACACTTTATATATTTTGTCTTATTATTTACATTTGGAATTGACTTTGTGTTGACATAAAAAGGCGGTTCTAAGCAGAGGAATCACTTAATCCACGTTGTTTTTGCAGCTTTATAATATAAGCGAATGGTTTTTACTAAAGATGAAATATATATGTCTATACATTTTTTAAGTTTTAAATTAAAAGCAAAAGACAAACATACAAATTTAAAGTTCTGTGTGCACTTAGGGACCAACCATTTAACTTGAAGGGGAGGGGCTATGGTTTTTTTCTAAAAAAAATATTTTGGATCTGATTTTATGTGAAAAAAATATTTTGGCTGCCAAAATGATGAAAAAAAAATTTCTGAATGAGGCTTTCTGCCCAAAAAAAATAATGTTAATTTTGAAAAAAATATTTTGCTTATACGCGTGCAAAAAATAAATAATTTGTTTGTTTGTCCAGAAAAAAAAAAAACCAT
The DNA here is from genome assembly GCA_002080025.1 of Modiolus philippinarum. Classification (NCBI taxonomy): domain Eukaryota; kingdom Metazoa; phylum Mollusca; class Bivalvia; order Mytilida; family Modiolidae; genus Modiolus; species Modiolus philippinarum. The sequence goes on from MJUU01066580.1 coordinate 218,507, forward strand.
AACCCCCCCCCCCCCTTCAGGTTAAATGGTCGGTCCCTTATGAGACTACTTTTTGGATTTTCTCTTCCCATATTATTTGATTTCAATGCTGCTGATTTGAGGTGACTCTTTGAAACAAATGTACAGCATAACGAAATATACTGTTTTATGCGCAACTTCTGTATTTTTGTGGTGTTTAAAAATTATATGTAATTCCATAGTAAATAATCTTTACAATTAAAAACAATTATATTTTTTTCATGTTCCAAGCCTACAGATCTGCCGGGTCTAGCCCATAGGGATAGGGGTTCTCTACGTCTATAGGCAATAGTCGGGTGACAATACGGATGCCAATTGTGTAAAGATGGACGTGCGCCAAAGTAATAAAACTTGTTCAGCAGCTTAAAAGTATCATTCATTACATGTGTGATTTAAATCCATTCAGAAGATCTTTGTTTGCTATTCCCTTGAGGGTCTAATGTAGAACTATTTTTTTTCCTCGGGCAGCCATATAGGATGACAGGTAGGCAAAAAGGAATAACACTATCAGTATCTCTCAAGTAAGCAATGAAGGGATATTGACTAAATGTACATGAGACAAAATCTTTACAAATACATGGTATAACAAAGTAATGGAACAATGCTTTTATTGTTGTTTTTCATCTTGTAGTCACCGTGAAACCTTCAACAATAAGCTTATTAAATGTATTTAATTTTTGAAAACTGTAATCTATTGAACTCTATCTCTATCTAATCTAGTGAAATAAAACTCACGTAGTGAAAATGGAATAACCTCGATCTATAAGTTTTTGAGACATTAATTTCGCTCTGTTGACGAAGTCGTTGTATTCATTGCAGGCACTACAATAGAGAATGAGTTATGAAATGTATGGATACACACTTCACTACGAATATTTAAATACTTACAAAGTTTACCTGATTGCATAGCAATATATATTTCCACGTGACGGAATTATGAAACGGAAAAATCAACTCGATTCAAATTTCATAACTACAACTATCAGCTGGTCAGTTTTCAAGAAGTACAATCATTCAATATAATAAAATGTTAGGGTGTCTTGGTTTCTGAATACGAATTTTGTTAAAATTTATCCAATGAAACTTTTAGCAATATGCTTTAAGTAAATGCAACAAAATAGGGGTCATGGATTTGTCAAAAAGATTCAGAGTTTTAAAGATCGACCGAATTTGATTTTCACAATAGAATTCTATAAAAAAAATAGACCTTTACCACAATTAAAGGGCATTTTTCCCCATTACCAGACATGCATTTTCCAAACCTTTGTATATTTATTGATACAATATAGAATTTCAATTAAAAACATAAAAAAATGTTTTTCATGAAACACGAAGAATCTTTTAAATTTTAAAGAAAGGGGAGATAACTTGAATAAAGTAATTTGGGACCCAAAAATAATAACAAATAATAAAAGTGCTTTCATAATATTTATCGATTTGATCTGTGAACAGATACTTTATCGCGTTATCAATGTTATAAACTTTATCAAATCATCACATGTTAAAATTACAACTAAAAGTAGCAACAAGTTCTGATTCTGAAAGCAATATATATTTTTCATTACTCTAATTTGAAGCCTAATGTATATGTAGATTCCATGTCTTTATAAATAATGCAACTGAAGAATATTCCAATAAAATGCAAAGAGTATAGCTATAATAACAAATTAATTGTTGACTTCACAAATGTTGTAATAAATATTCTTTTGTAACATAATATCTCCCTAGGAAAGCAACCAAAAGTAAGCAAGCAATACATTCCCGTATTAGCTACACAATAAATAAGGATACAATATTTTTGCATGAATATTGAGAATAATACCAAAATTATCCCTACACCAAAATATCCCAACTTGGGGTATTCATTGCACTTCCAAACTCGTTGATTATAAAATCTACTCCAGTATTCTTTCAATAATCCTAAAAACAAATAATGTCCTTCTATTTTTGTTGTTTAATCATTCTTTAATAAAAAAAAAAATATAAAAAAATACCGAAGTTACTTTGAATTTTGATTCTGCATATGGCCATTTCGACAACTTAAATCCCTACAGTACAGATCAGTCAAACAATTTGGAATCCATATATCGAAATATGTAGATGCTGATATGGAACAAATAACCAATTGCATCTAAATAGAATACCCAATTTCAGCTAAGGAAAGAGCTATGTAAAAGGAAGAAGTTCCTTATTTTTCAGCAAAATTTTCATGAATTTAGAAGTTTCAAATTTCTTATTCTACCGATGCAATGAACTGGTAATAGGTAGTGTATATTGTATTTAGACAATTTCTATAGTTTTTCAAAATGGAGGTACCTAATTGTTTGCTATTTTCGCGTCTTTTTTCTGATTTATGAAAAATGATGTGCCACAAAATACTGTTAAAATGAGGCTTTGCGCAGTCACTGGCGTAAAAAAATAGAGAATATTTTATTCCGCAAACATGTCAAGCAAATAGAGAAATCATGACATTTTTCACTGTTTCCATAGCGACTTATGTGGTAGTATATCAAATATTCTATAATTGTCCTTTTCTGAGTTCTTATCACTAATTTAAAGTTAATGGGAACACCATTCCCCAGAAAGTTACCATTTTAATTTCTTTGTTTATTTATATGTTGTAGTAAGATAGTAGTTGGTTGCTACATGATTATCTCGAGATAAACATGCCCCCTGTGTATTCATAAACATAAACAACACAGATCTTTTTCAGTAGACTAGCCGACAGTTTACAGGCAAGCACCCCTTTCAAAATTACGTATTGTCATTTTCTCTCCCTTCAAGATTGTGGTCATGGAGTTAGTAGTCTCCCTGTTTTGGGTTTTATTCGTATGTTTTCTTATACTTTTGGGAAACGGGACAGATAAAGGGGAGGTTTGGTACCCATGAACCGGTTTAACTTTACCGCTGGCTTTTGCTAGTGCCGGGTCCACTTCCGCCTGTCCCGAGTTCCTATCGTTGTTTACGTTTGTCTTTTGTCTTGTTTGTGTTTTACCTGTGTAGTTCCCTGGCAGATTGTTGCATGTGATTGTAATTTTCAGCTATTGCAGATGTTTCTTGTTATCACCTGTTTTACATAGAATGTGTATATTGCAAGAAGGGGATTGTAAGTACTAACCATCATAATTATTTTTATAGGCTGTAACTATAGGCTATGTGAAAGCACAGAAAAGACTTAGATCTGCCACTCAGTAACCTAAAAGTTGTCACAATAACCCCTTAACCTGGAATATTTTCCGCCTTTTAGGCTTTTGCAAAGTCAAGTTGCATGCCATGAAAAAAAAAATGTCATTGAATATTCAGCATAGCAAACCAGGCTTTTAAGAGATCTACAAGCATTGACAGTAAGCAACATTGCATCATTCCCCGAAAAAAATATTTACCGTAATAAGTACAAAAAGCGGAAGTGATGTCACCGGCTATTACTTTAGCACCTAAACAAAACTACCAGAGTCATTTTATTGTTAAAAATCTTCACTTAACCAAAAACAGGAAGCTGAAGGCTGCATATGCTCAACCGGAAGTAGATACTTTTTAGCTACTTTGAATTTAAACATAAATGCAAAAATAAGTTTTAAATCTACAAATTTAATTTTGGGGTATATTGGTGAGATAGTTTGACATGTGACCCAACAGGTTTAAGAGTTCATGAAGGATCAGAAAGGGTGTATATTTTTTCCTGTTGGCCGCCATTTTGACCGGAATTTACCTCAAAAATGTTGTAAGTTACTTTATTTTGGATGATGTTGACTACATAAAGGAAATGATAATCCTCATATTTTCTTCCAAATTTCTTCGAAATCATCTTAGTTTATCAATTGGGAGTCCCTAGTGGCTTGCTTTGGAAGTGTGTCATATCTCTTCCGGATTCATAGCCTGCAACAAGAGACCGCTTTTGTTGTTCTAGAATGATTTCCAAATTTTTTATGTTTAATTTCATTTTATCATTATTTCTCTTTTTCTTATTCCTTTGTATACATTGTTTCACGATTATCTGACTTCATTCAATTCTAACAGTTATTCTATCCATTTTCAACCCTTTCACTGTCTTATTTTATTATTATTTTCCCTTTTCTCACATTATTTCTGGATAACCTTCATCACTCCATAGAAAGCAATTTGAATTTTCACCCTCAAAAGTTCTGTTTCTATGGCAACGGTTGCTATAATGACATTTTTAAGGCCAAAGCATTTTTTTTACACATGCAAGGTAACATTTCTGTCAAATTTCAATCAATCTAGAGAAATTTCAATTTGCCCGCCTTTTTCTATTTCCATGGCAAGGATCCATTTTTTTCATTTTAAAGACAAAAACTTGTTTCTATACATGCTAAGTAAATTTCCTGAAAAATTTAATTTCCTTCTGAGCACCTTTTCCCCGCCAGTTTTCTTGTGACCGCAGTGATATTTGTTGCTTACAAATAGGCTACCTCAGCAAGGAGTGCACCTGAGCTCACCAATGTTTTTTTTTGGTCCGTGTTGTTCATTTTTGTATATGTGTGTGTCTTCAATTTTCTTTTCTGTGTCGTGCTCATGTTTTGTCTTCGTTTCTTTGTTTTTCCGATTTTGCCATTGTCCTTGGATTGTTCATTTTAGAATGACAGTTCAGCTCTCACTTATATTTACATATCCTCGTTAGCCTTAAACTCAGTAAATGACAGAATAGAAACGTGTTGTTATGATAGGATTAAAGTGATAAAGTATCATCACCAATAGTGTAACATCAGTTGAAAATTCAGATACAATGTGCTTAAGTAATGCATTTTTTTCGATCTGAAAAGTAATCTTTTACAAATAAAAAAAATTACTGAGTTTCCATCCAAATCGAAGTTCATACAGGTAAGAATTCTTCTCATTTTCTCTTTTTGTTTGCCTTGTTCAACTTGAGACATGACATAAATACTGTACAAACATTTAAGATCCTGCTTTTCTATTGATATATTTATTTTGTAAATTGATAGTACCTGTATACCATCTGATGTTGTTGCGTTATTTACAAATGTCAGTCACTTTTAAAAATTTAAAATGTTTGATTTATCGATTTCAGAATTTCTGAAAAATATGATTTCATTCAACGATATTACTCTATTTCTGTAGTGGTAGGGCGTGGTCGAAATTCCGGGAAAATCAATCTCATAAGGTGTGCCAGGTTACAAAACAGCCGTGTATGAGGGATCATCAGTACTGACGTCTATTCAAAATACAAGTTCATTAAAAATTGAATTTTTTGTTGTAGACGGAGGTATGATAACATGGTGTTTTTACGGTTTATTACTGTTTTATAATACTATTCTTTTTTTTAAACATTGTTGAAGGATGTGGCTTTCGATATGATGTTTTAAAGTAAAACGTGTGTAAACGTATACAACAACACGATTTCGGTTTTGTTATTGATGTCAATGTTACAAATGCAAAAAGGCACGTTTCTATATATTGCAAAAGGAATCTAAAAATTATTTCGGAGTAACCTACACAATTACCGGCAGCTAGTGATACAAGCATGTATACTATAATTAATTTATCGATGACAATACAGACAACAGTTCAAAGTAAGTCTCGGCTACTTAATCGGTTTTCAGGTGCTCCGGCTACAGAGCAGGCGTGTCCAAAGATTTTTTATAGGGGATGCCATGTCTATGTTGGGTAGTCAGGTCATAACACGGGGAGACTTACCGTGAATCTGGAAAAACGCCACATTCAGTGCAATATAAAGGCCAATTTATATATTCCTAAGGAATGAAGACACACTGGGGTCGTATAGAAGCCTATATTTCCTGCCCCTACCCATTTCTTCCCCTTTCCAGTGGCAATCAAAACTCGTTACCTCTGTTATCCCTTCCACCATTACTTGTTTCTTCTTTTACTTATATATTTGTTTAATTGACTAACTTGTTCTTGTTCTGAGGAAGCTGAATCATAAATGAATGTAATCAGTAACGGTTATGTTCTGTACATACAAATGTGAAATCGACTGGCCTTGTGTTAATTTGAAGGTAATGTCCGCCATATCTGTTAAATAGAAAAGAAGAGAAATTACCTTGGCGTATTTTTAAGCAGATTGGGTATAGCATAGATTTTGATGTCTCAAATTGAGTTTTCTGAACACGCGTCAGTAGAACTTGAAACAGACTTTTGCAGCAGAAATATAGATTACAGATCCATTTACATTTAACCATTCTGGAAACACCCATAACATTCACCTTTATATAGGCGTAGTTATTAGTCTTGCAATATATGAAAACGCTTTAAACATTGTTGTGAAGATGCACATTTTGTATAACATAATGGCAAAATACCGAGGTTGCTGTGAATTTACGTAGTGCATATGCGCTTTTCGACAGCTTATGTCTCATCAATGCAGATCAAATCAAAACATTTGGAAATCCATGAACCGACATATTTGTAAAAGCTGATAGAGTACAAATTAGCAATAGAATCTAAATAGGAAAGCCAAAACTAGCGACGGACAGGGCTTTGCAAGACGGAGATACTCTTTAAGTTTTAACAAAATTTTCATAAATTTTTATATTGCAAAATGTCCCTTACAGACTCAATATATCATTTTCGTGAAAAATAACTAGCATATCAAGTTCCTGCAATGTCTTCCTATTCTAGCAATTGGAATGGCTGTTTATATATCCTCTATTGAAAAAGTCTGATTTGATATTCAATAAAAGTTATGTTCATCTGCCAAAATAATCGCTGAAACGAAGTCTGATATAACAATTGGCACAGCTAATTACTTTATTGCTGCTGATGAGAGGTTACTCCTTGAAACACGAGTACATCGTACCAAAATTTACTATTTATCAAGCAACTCAGGAATTTTTGTAATTTATTAATTAATTCAAGTTAATATTTCATAAATATCAATTTTGATTTCACTTATGAACAAAAATAGAAAATGAACATGGTCAAACTAAATCATTGTCATTATATTCTGATTATCTTTCCATATTATATCTAAAGCAATAAACTAAGATATTAAAAAAAAGGAAAGGAGTCAAAGATTACATTATTATGGAAACATGGCTTTTATAAAAGTGTCTCCGGGGTAATATTTTTTTTCAAATTTTGTGGGGTATTATTTTTAAAGTAACTTTTCTGTTGCACTTCATTTACAGTACCAGACATTCAGTTCTATTTTTAATAATATGTTGTAAAAAGGTTGCGAAACGAAAATTCAAAATACTGAAACTTGAATGAGCAATTACTTTTGCATAAAAACATACAAAATAACTACAAAAAAGATATTTGAATCCAAATATTGGTAAAAAATGTAATATACATAAGGTCAGCTACGTATTGACTAGTTTCCTAAATCATCCAGTTAAGTAATTATAAAAATATTCAATTATTCCTAGATTAAAGCCCAGTCCTTTGAAAAGAGTGGAGATGGTCAAAACTTATTGTTAATATTTTCGATAATATCTTAAAATGCTGAAAATTTTAGAGAAAGGTCAGTCAACCAATTTAGATTTTCTGTATTTTGCTTTATTATTTCTTTTAAATATGAGGATGTCATTGAAATTGTTTATAATGCATAAAGATCTGGCTTAACTTCATCCTCTTTTTCTTTCGAAGATGTGTTCCAACAACTGAATTAATGCCCATACATAGCGAATTGAATCTTTTGTCCAACCCAATTCATAAAATATGGGCGGTTAGATTTTTGTTCAGTTATCTTGCAAATTTTGGTAGGCGTGTCCTTGAACCAATACATTCAATCCACTCCTCTAGTCTGATAAACTGCAATTTGAGAGGGATTTAAACAATTCATAAGTCTTTCCTGTGTAATTGCCTTAGTTTGATGACTAAGCTGAAAAGAGATTCTATAAGATATTGTAGATTTTGCTACAGATATAAAGAAGAAATTTTTTTTAAAAAGTTATGAGAAATATAATATATAATATCATCAGACTGTTTTAATGCAAGTTCGGTAATTTTGTATGTCACGTTAGACCAAACGATTATTGCATGAGTTAAAGAATGGTGTTTCTAATTCTTTAGATACTGCTATCCTGAGTTACCTTATTCAAAGAATTCACAGTCTCTCTGAAAACCCTAGTGATGATATATAGAACAATGACATTAATGAAAACAGGAAATGTTAAATAAAATTTCTAACTTCATTCAAATCCTTATTGTGATGTTCGAGGCCAATGATTTACACAGTATTTATACTGCACTGAAAACACATTATTTTAAGTAAAAATTTGTTGCTGAAAATGTGAAGAGAATCTTTTCAACTTGCAGTGAGTTTTGTTTTAAAATAATTTCTACGAATACGTATTTATGACTTCAACAACAAAACGTTATATGATCAGTATGTAACTTAAATTTATACGGTCATGAATGCAGTTTACCTACACAAATAGAGAGGTTGTAATATGAAATTATAAAGAGTAATGAAAATAATCTTTCATTGCCAATGCATGTACGTTTTTGTGTTGTCAAAATGTTTCTGTCTTTGTTTAAATGATCCTCTATTGAAATGTTTGTCTTTATTTCTGATAAAGACTTTTTCAGATGCACAGCCATTACATTCTAAAAAATAGTTTTCTTAAATAATAACGAATACAATATTTAAAGGACAATGAAACATAAAAAATGACCTATTACACGTCCTCACGGATTTGATATAACCGGTTTTCACTCAATGGTAAATGACAGGATATTCAGTAAATGCACACGAGACAAAGTCTACAAATAATTGGTAAAAAACAAGCAGAGGAACAACGCTTTTATTGTTGTTCTTCATCTTTTAGTCAGCATGAGTCACGCAACCCTGGATTGACTCCCTGATAGTGTGACGGGTGCCGCTTAGCAGGCAGGACATGCTTACCCTTCTGGATCACCTGACGTCACTCTCGGTTTTTATGGGAGTTCAAACTAAGCTTTAGTTTTTTGTGTTATCTTCGTCATAGACGTTTGTGGTACCGATTTGTCATTGTAAAGGTTTGAAAACTAGAGATTTACACAAGCTTTTCGAAATTTCAGCTTGGTATTGTTTGAGGGTTAGAGTAGTAACATGTACCAATGATTTTAATTGGTTTTGTCTAAGGGTTAGAAAATTGCATGAACCAATCAGCTTCCAAACAATCTTTCAAAACCAAATATGCCTCACTAATAGTGATGACAGGTGTCGCTACTGGAGCAGGACATGCTTACACATACGGAGCACCTGATGTCACACCAAGTTTTCATTCGAGTTCACATTATGAGTGTATAATTCTTAATGTCGTCTTTTTATTTCCGTGCCTTGTGGCTGCCTCACGTCTTGTTTTTCTCTGTTGTCGTTTTTTCCAGGTCTTTGGACTTTGATTTTTGTGATCATTACTTTCCTTGTTCCTTCGGTATTTTACTGTCGTTGTTTCCTCTTACAGTATTACTCCACTGTGGCACATTCACAGTAAATCTAATTTAAGGATGGTCACTCCTCAGGTTTTTGAAACTGTCTCTGACTTTTGGAATTCTCTTTCCTTATACATTGTTAAGCTTTAGAAAATTTTTCACACTGACCCAATTTTCTTTCCAAATATGATAGTAAGCATCTTCAATAGACTTCTGACAAAATTAGATGAAATTCTTGATATGCCTTCATCGCATTTAAAATGTTGATTACCTTAATGCATAGTGAATGAAAAGTCTAGAGAAGTTCGGTTTCCTGCCAAAATTTCAAACCTTTAAATCTCAAAAACAGTGACACTGACCTATCAATATTATTGGCTTTAAAAGATGTATGATCCATATTCTAATAAATAGAAATGATAATTTTAAATTCTTGATATAATAAACTTGAGGAGTGACCATCCTTAACCTGGATGTCCACATACACGTAGCATTCAAGATAAGCTTGATGCCGACGTAAAACGAAAGTATATGCCTCATAATGATAATAATCTTTACAGCGATTGAGATATGAAAAACGACATTTATTCTAATGTAAATCAATGCAGTAGAAAATTTCGGTTGGAATGACCTAATGCAATGTAATGTCAGGATTCTGACTTACTGTGGGAGATAAAATGCAAGGTTAGATGATCCTACCATAACGGTGACTTATATTTGGGGATTGTACGAAACTTAACTACATGTATAAGGCAATTGATTGTATGCTCATGCATCATCAGAGCATGCACATGCAAAGTAAGACTATCATTCCGCGTACGGTAACGAGGTATGAACTTATATGTTATTTGCAAATAATCCAATCAAACAGACCATATTGATCTGGAACCTTTTTTGGAGTAGAAGACATATGTAAGTCAGCCCGAAAAATGAGAAGACCTTTCCCATTTATAAACAATATTTTCAAATAATAGTATTCGTGTTCTTCTTGATGTATAACCGGAACTTGTTATAAACTGATTTTTGTCCTCGAAAATAAATTATCTGTATTAGTATCATTAAATTTTCTACGAACAAAGAAGGGATATAGAGTAAATGTAAATGAGAGAAAAATTGAACTAATTCCCTTATTGGTGTGATTAAGCAAAAGGAACAACGCTTTCATTGTTGTTCTTTATTTTGAAATCAACAAAGAGCAAACACTTCCACCTCAAAGTAAGTTCAAGACGCCCACTAGTACCGGTTTGAGCGGAATTATCTTGCTAATTGTCGAATAAAGCTACAGCCATGTATCTATTTTGTCATGGATGCAGGGTCGTTAACAAGCATAACATATCGGGCAAATTACTCTTACAAACACTTTCATCTTTTTCCCGACAAAAGGACCAATAGACAAAGAAAAATATACGATCACAATGCCCTCATCGAGCTGATTCTGAGAAAACGTAGCAGGTAATGCTAGGTTTACACCGCCGATCAGACCAACTCGATCAACTCGACCATGCTGTTTTATCCCGATCAACGTCATGAAATTCATTGATCGAGCTAGCTCACGATGTCCACTCGACTTTTACCCGATTTAACACGACTAACACTTGACCATTCTCGATCTCTTTACGATTCACGTACGACTTATGCTCGACTCTCATTCGAACAACCAGACTTCGTCAGATTGAACCAGATCTTAGCCCGATTTGTGTTTGATTAACTAGACCTGGTCGGGAGAAGATCGTGGAATAGTCGAGTGTGCTTGAGTTTTGTCCTGTTAGTACGTTTGTATGTATGGGGATAAAACGTGAAAATTCAGGGAACAGTTCAGCATGGTGGTAAAGCAGCAAAATTTGTGGCCCATGTGGCTGATGCTTTAAGGAAAAGATGATAAATGTGATAGATATAGAGTAGCATAGAAGGCGGATCTGACACAGAAGGCGTGTATTTTGGGTTAGACAATAGCAAATGCTTCAAAGTCATCATTATTGAGGAATGAATGTTCGCTTTCACATACTAGCAGGTCACCCTCCTCATCATGCGTCAGAATGCGACTGTGTGATTTTCCTCTCATTACATGAAGGACTAATCTGATATTTAAAACAGAAGACATATCATCACATGATATGGGTGGTAACTATATTTACAGTAGTTTCCGTGTATAGCTTTAAACCTGCATTCTGTAAAAAAAAATCCGGTTTTTAGAAAGTGAAAATGGCGAGCGGCTGCCCGTTGGGTACATCATTTGCCCGGTTCAAATCTAAAAGAATTTTATCTTCTAGTACATGTTACAAATGTTCAAAATCGAATTTTTCTTATGTCATTTAGCTTGAATCAAATCTTGTGATAAGAGTACCAGCCTGCTCGAAAGAAACAATATTTTATTCTTGAATTCATGTGTTAAGTGAATCTGTTTCTGGAATTTGTATATTAGGTACATCTTGGATTCAATTTCAAATTCTGTCAGCATAACTATTCGATTGAATTTAAGCCCTCTGCACGTCATCTTTTAATTCTACAAGTAACATGCACAATATGATATTCTTTTCTACAATTCTGATATGGCCAGGTTGAGCTTTTGCCATTATTTTGTGTCCGTTGTCCATGAACTTTGCATTCAAATATTTCTACCCAGAAACCGCGGAGTCATGATAGACCTCGATTGGTTCAATGTGAAAACAACCGATATGCCCGCTTCTAATCAAATATAACCGCCAACAGGGAATATAGTTGTTAACTGGATCTTATTGGAAAACTCATTCAAACGTTGCCTCTGAAACCCCTAAGCCAATAAGACCAAACTTGTTACGATTGTCCCTTTTCAAAATAGTGTCTGCCATATCGTCATCTAACATAAAATGACCACCAAAGGGGACAAAGTTAAACATTGTACCAGAAGGATTTTCACTGGACCAATTGCAGCCAAAATTGGTGAAAATAGTCCTTGGGTGTTCCAATTTCAAAATAGTATCTATCTTGTCTGCATGCAGTCCAACGGGGAACATAATTTAATATTCGACCTTACTGAGGCATTCCAAGATATTCTACTCTGAAACTACTTTGCCAATTGGCCAAAATTGAAAACAGTAGTCCTTTGCTATTTCCCACTTGAGATAGTATCTGGCAGATTCTCATCATATCAAAGATGATCATCAACCAAACTTGATCACAATACTCATTAAAGTCCATGGGATGGCTCCTTTAAAAACTGAAGTAAGGCCCTGGTGAGACACTGAGGCTCTTGAAAGCCTCATGTTGTGATATTGTGAAATGGTGACATGCTGTCGTGCTAAATCGAGTAAAGGTCTTGAGTGGTCTAGAAAAAGTCGTATACAGGTCGGGAAAAAATCGGGTTGTGGTCGGGAAGATCTTGTACAGAAAAAAAGAATGAATCGTGTAAGTCGAGTAAAGATCGAGTACTAATCGAGTTGGTCTGGAAGCGACTCGGCATAAATCGAGAAGCGAATGAGTTAAAGTCGGGTTGAAATCGGCATGATCGGCTAAAAGTTTGAAACTCGATCAAGACCGATCCCTTTTCGACCCTTTCACGACTACCTCGATCAGACCCCGATTGATTCACGATCTGTTCTCAGCATATAATGCACACGATCTCTTCACGATATTTTCTGACATGTCAAAAATATTCGGGAACACAGCTCGAGTTCAGCAGAGTAAGTAAGATCGTCCCGATTTGGTAAGCAGACCGAACACGAGCATTCAAGATCAGTGTCCCGATCGATGAAAATTCATGAATATTCATAGATCGAGTTCGGTCGAGTTGCTTTGATCGGCGGTGTAAACCTAGCATAAAGTCAGGAGATATGGGCATTATAAATACAGATGGCCAGATCCATTTTATTCATTAATTGTGTTAAAAGTATTTATCATATACGTACATAAGATATGTGTCTTTTTGCATGTGTCATACAAATAGAATTAAGCCAGTCATATATTCAGGAGGTGTAATATGAAATCCGTATTACACGGGCGTGCAATATGAAATCCGTATTACATGGGGAAAATATGGATTTTTCAAAATGGCGACTGACGATCTTCCAGCTCACGGAATAAACAAAGATTTACATATTTCAGTAATATTTTACGGAATTAAGTTATAAACAATTTATCCATTTACTGGGAACAAATAAAATTTTTACGGACTTTTAGAGTACACCCGTCACAGGTAGTTGTTCCAGTTAATGACCCACGTTGTTATGAAATGTGAAGAAAATTACCAGTGTTAGCAAAGATTAAGCAAGATGTTCACCTAGAATCAAGTTTCAGTTATTCCAGGACCCTTTATTAAATATAAGCTTTGGCAAAAAATGTAAGTGTTTGTCACACAAATGTATAAGCTATGACGAAACCTGCCTATTCTTAATGATCTCATTTGAATGACCTTGTGTAAAAAATATTTCAAAGCAATTTATTTACAACTTTCAGTACAAAAGTGCTTACATTTAATGGCACGAGGTACAGACCATTAACTTACTTTTCCATTTGAAAATAACCTGTCTGTTGGATGTTAAACACCAAACAAGAGGGAACTATCTGCTGAAATGTAAACACACACGCAAGAAAAAATTGAGGTGGCACAAGCTATTTTTTCTATTCTATACTCATAAGTGAACATTTTATTGTTTCATTTTAGTAAAAAGCGAGTGGTAAAAGTCTTTATGTTCATTAATATTCATATCGACAGAAAAATATTCGCGGGTATAAATTTTCGCGTTTATCGACGAAAACGCGAATAGCGCGAAAATTAATACCCCGCGAAATATAACAACCATACAGTACGTTTAATTTGTTTAACATAATAAATACAAATCACTTAAGTTATTGCAAATTGAGATAATGTTACTGACAAAAATGAAACCAACATTCTCCAATTTGTTATAGGTAATTAAATGTTGTAAATATTCTATAATACATTGTATTGATTGTTTTTATTTTGTAAGGCCTTAATATGATGTAATTTGTTTGGCCTAGTTATGTAACTTGTTTACAATAAACAATGGTCAAGGTTATTACACCTTAGAACATATAGAAATTTCTAGAATTTAAATTTAATATTTAACACATAGAATTTTCTAGAGGTTTTCCTTACATAATCATTCTAGTCATGTGATTGTCAGTTGATTAGAATGTTCCAGTTGTATCTTGTGGTCAGAATTTTCTAGAAATAATAAATGTATTTATATAGGGTAGCTGAAAAGGGTTAAGTCAGTCAGTTTAATAAGTTTATACAGGATTAATTAGTTTATATAGGATTATCACGCACATCTTTCGTATTGGAAATCGACATCAAATATTGTGAATATAGTATCAACTATTTAGTGAGGATTATAAAAGGCATATTCTATTGGACATTAATTGGTGGAATTAAGTGAACTATTAATTTGGATTATTACTTGGACTTCATTATTGTCAGATAAGTTATATTTTGTATTTAATTTGTAAAATAATTATTTTTGTGGGATTAAAAAGTTAATTTGAGCCAATTTTGTTCTATCATTGCTGACTTCAATTTACAATAATTTATTGGTAATTTCTGCCATAACAGAAATTGGGGGCCATCGTCCGGGATTTTCGAAATTGTTTACGAAAGATATTACTACATTTTTGTTAAATAGAAAAAAATTTAAAAAGTCAGCAATAAAAATATTTTACAAAATGTCATTTGATCCAGAACAATTCATGTCTACGTGTCAGGTGGAGAATTTTGAGAAGCTTAAAAAGGATGAATTAATTATTTTAGGAAAACATTTGAAATTAAACGTAAAATCTGGAATGAGAAAATTTGAAATTCAAAATGTGATTGCAAATTATTTGGTTAAAGAAAACATTTTTGATGAATCTGTTTTGGAAACTTTTGAAAATCCGACACCCGAATTAGAAATTAGAAAATTAGAAATTCAGAAAGAATTAGAAATTAGAAAATTGGAATTAGAAAGAGAGCAAAGAAAATTAGAATTGGAAAGGGAAAGGGAAAAAGAAGAAAGAGCATTTCAATTAGAAATGAAAAAATTGGAATTAGCTGAAAAGAATCAGCACCTTTCTCAGAATTCTCAGACATTTGATGTTGCTAAAAACATCAGGTTGGTCCCTCCTTTTCAAGAAAAGGATGTTGACAAATATTTTCTGCATTTTGAGAAAATAGCTGAAACTTTAAATTGGCCAAAACATAATTGGTCAATGTTATTACAGAGTGTGTTAATTGGTAAAGCCAGGGAAATTTACACTCAGTTATCAGTAGAACAGGCTTCAGATTATGACACTGTAAAAGAGTTAATTCTTAAAGCCTATGAACTGGTCCCTGAAGCTTACCGGCAAAAATTTAGGAATGCAGAAAAACAGAGTGACCAAACCTATGTAGAGTTTGCTAGAACAAAAGAGCAACTATTTGATCGTTGGTGTTCATCAAAGAAAATAAATAACAATCATGAGAAATTACGTCAGCTAGTTTTAATTGAAGAATCTAAAAGGTGTATTAATACTGACATTAAAACTTTTATTGATGAACAAAAAGCTGAAACTCTGGAAATTGCTGCACGTTTAGCTGATGATTTTTCACTTACACATAAAACACAATTTTTTAATAAACCACAGAAATTTTTCAGAAATCAAAATAGTTCCACAAATTTTTCACCCAAACCTACAAATGATGTAAATAGTAGGCAACGTCCAGTAAATAGCTCGTCCAAGTCCTATCCTCCCTCACAATCACAGAGACCATTCATGTCGATTTCCTGTAATTATTGTAAGAAGGAAGGCCATTTGATATCTGACTGTTATAGGTTAAAGCAAAGGAAGGAAAGTGAAGTTAAACCAAGTGGTTTTGTTGAGTCGTCACAATGTTTGCCTCATTTCGATTCAGATGTGCATAGTTCTTTTTCTGAGGTGAAGTCTGTTTCTGATCCTGTTAGTAAGGTCGAGGTCAAATCCCCATCTAGTCCCATTATGGAGATTTTTGAACCATTTATTAGTGATGGTTTTGTGTCGCTTTCGAGTGATTTTTGTAATTCTACCTCTTTTCGAATTTTGAGAGATACTGGAGCTTCTCGGTCTCTTTTGTTGGCGGAAACCCTGTCGTTTGATGATATTTCAAGTACTGGTAGAAATGTTCTTATTAAAGGGGTAGATTCTAGTGTTATACTACTATTCCTCTCCATAATGTTTATTTGTCTTCAGATATTGTTTCTGGACCTGTGACCTTAGGTATCAAGTCATCATTGCCCTTTGAAGGTGTTCAACTTCTTCTTGGTAATGATTTAGCTGGGGATAAAGTTCAAAGAAATCCTATTGTGACAGACAAGCCTTCTTTTGATCAAGTTCCTGATTCTGTTGAACAGGAGTTTTCTGAGTTGTATCCTGCGTGTGCAGTTACTCGTGCTATGAAAAAGAAATGTGTTGAAGCTCAGAAAGAAAATAGCACTGATGGTTTTGATTCGTCAGATACATTTATGAGTCAGTTTAGTGATGTTAGTGTTGAAACAAGCAAGCCCTTGGAGTTTTCTGATAGTTCATTGGTTCAAGGTGATGGTTTTTCTATGTCTACGTTTAGCAATGAGCAACATAAAGACCCTGAAATTTCATGTCTTTTTAATAGAGTTGTTGATGAAAGTGAGTGTTTACAAGAACCTGTCACTTATTTTACCAAAAATGGTATTCTTAGGCGTAAATGGAGACCTTCTGATGTGTCTGCTGGTGCAGAGTGGGCAGTAAAGTAGTGTCTGCTGATGCAGAGTGGGCAGTAAAGTATCAAATTGTAGTACCAAAGGTGTATAGAGCTGAGATATTAAGCATGGCCCATGATACTCCCTTGTCAGGACACTTAGGTATTAATAAGACTTACAACAAAATTTTAAATTATTTGTATTGGCCTAATCATAGAAAAGACGTCTCCAATTACTGCAAGTCTTGTCATACATGTCAGTTAGTAGGGAAACCAAACCAAGTTATTCCAAAAGCACCTCTTCAACCAATACCTGCCTTTGAGGAGCCTTTTAGTAGAATATTAATAGATTGTGTAGGTCCTTCACCAAAAACTAAATCTGGTAATCAGTACATGTTAACTATCATGTGTGCATCCACAAGGTTCCCTGAAGCTATTCCTTTAAGAAATATAAAGACTAAAACTATAGTTAGGGCTTTAACTAAATTTTTTACTTTGTTCGGGCTACCTAAATCTATTCAATCAGACCAAGGTTCAAACTTTATGTCAGGCATTTTTCAGCAAGTAATTAGGCATTAAACAGTACAGATCATCTGCATATCATCCTGAAAGTCAAGGCGCCTTAGAGCGATTTCATCAAACCTTAAAAATATGATGCGGACCTATTGTTTTGACACAGAGAAAGATTGGGATGAAGGAATTTCTTTTCTTTTATTTGCTGTAAGAGAAGCAGTCCAGGAATCATTAGGTTTTAGTCCATTTGAATTAGTTTTTGGACATACAGTTAGGGGCCTTCTCAAACTTTTAAATGAGAAAATTTTATCTGATGAAAAAGACCATTTAAATCTCTTAGATTTTGTTTCAGATTTTCGCACTAAACTTGTTAAAGCTTGTGAACTTGCCAATAAAAATCTTAAATCTAGTCAAGAATCTATGAAAGCTAAGTATGACCAAAATTCTGTAAAACGTAATTTTGACCCCGGTGATAAAGTACTTGTTTTACTTCCTGTTCCTGGAAAGCCACTTGAAGCCAGATATTTTGGTCCATATATTGTTGAAAAGAAACTGAATGATTTAAATTATATTATTAAAACACCTGACAGACGTATACATAATAGGTTGTGTCATGTTAATATGATAAAACCTTATATAGATAGAAATAGCACAAATATTGTACATTCTGTAAATATAGTTAGTGTTGACCCTGACAATTCCGAAAATGACTTTTGTGAAAAGATTGATTCGCCATCTATCACACCGAAGCTGGAAAATTCACAGATTCTACAAGATTTGGATTCCAAACTTCAACATTTACCAACGATTCAAAAGGAACAGTTAAAACAATTACTCAGTGATTTTGAACATTTGTTTCCGGACATTCCGACACGAACTGATAAAATATTTCATGACGTTGATGTTGGTGACTCAGTACCGATTAAACAGCATCCATATCGACTGAATCCGATCAAACAAAAGTACTTGCATGATGAAATTCAGTATTTGTTAAAAAATGACTTTATTGAACCTAGCAAAAGCAATTGGAGCTCGCCTTGTATTCTAGTGCCAAAACCTGATGGAACTTATCGTATGTGTACGGACTATAGAAAACTAAACAATGTTACAAAAACTGACTCTTTTCCAATTCCGCGCATTGATGACTGTATTGACAAAATTGGAAATGCTAAATACATTTCAAAAATTGACTTATTAAAAGGATTTTATCAAGTTCCTCTTACAGAGCGTGCAAAAGAACTTTCCGCTTTTGTTACACCCGATGGACTATTCCAATACAAAGTGATGGCTTTTGGCATGAAAAATTCGCCGGCAACTTTTCAGCGTCTCATCAACAGTGTTATTTCTGGAATTGACGGTTGTGAAGCATACATTGATGACATTCTTATATATAGTGACACTTGGGAAGAACATCTTCAGATACTCCGAACTTCTTTTGAACGTTTAAGCAGTGCTATGCTAACAGTCAACCTCTCCAAGAGTGAATTTGGATGTGCTTATGTTAATTATTTAGGACATGTTGTAGGTCAGGGTCAGGTAAATCCTATTGTTGCTAAAATAAGTGCTATTTCTAGTTTTCCTAAACCTGAGAATAAGAAACAATTGATGCGTTTTCTGGGATTGGCTGGATATTATAGAAAATTTTGTCAAAACTTTTCTTCAATTAGTGAGCCTTTGACTAAACTATTGAGAAAAAATGTAAAGTTTATTTGGTCTAAAAGATGTGATGAGTCATTTGAAGAACTAAAAGCCATCCTAGAAAGTGCGCCAGTTTTAGCAACACCTAATTTTGAATGTCAATTTAAGTTAGCAGTAGATGCAAGTGATGTTGTTGCTGGCGGTGTTTTATTACAAGAAGGTAAAGATGGTATAGACCATCCAATTTGTTATTTTTCAAGAAAATTTAATAAACACCAGAGAAATTATTCCACAATTGAAAAAGAATGTTTGTCTCTCATTTTGGCTTTACAACATTTTGAAATATATGTTACAGCTTCAATTCAGCCTATCATTGTATATACTGATCACAACCCCCTTAAATTCATAAAATGAAAGATAAAAATCAAAGACTTTTGAGGCGGAGTTTGACTTTGCAAGGTTTTAATCTAGACATAAGACATATTAAAGGAAAAGATAATGTCATTGCAGACGCATTGTCAAGAGTTTAATAAATTTCATAACACCTCATTGTTTATTTTAAATGTTTTTCATTGCATTCAAACATTTTCTTTTGGGGGGAGGTGTTATAGGTAATTAAATGTTGTAAATATTCTATAATACATTGTATTGATTGTTTTTATTTTGTAAGGTCTTAATATGATGTAATTTGTTTTGCCTAGTTATGTAACTTGTTTACAATAAACAATGGTCAAGGTTAATACACCTTAGAACATATAGAAATTTCTAGAATTTAAATTTAATATTTAACACATAGAATTTTCTAGAGGTTTTCCTTACATAATCATTCTAGTCATGTGATTGTCAATTGATTAGAATGTTCCAGTTGTAGCTTGTGGTTAGAATTTTCTAGAAATAATAAATGTATTTATATAGGGTAGCTGAAAAGGGTTAAGTCAGTCAGTTTAATAAGTTTATACAGGATTAATTAGTTTATATAGGATTATCACGCACATCTTTCGTATTGGAAATCGACATCAAATATTGTGAATATATTATCAACTATTTAGTGAGGATTATAATAGGAATATTCTATTGGACATTAATTGGTGGAACTAAGTGAACTATTAATTTGGATTATTACTTGGACTTCATTATTGTCAGATAAGTTATATTTTGTATTTAATTTGTAAAATAATTATTTTTGTGTGATTAAAAAGTTAATTTGAGCCAATTTTGTTCTATTATTGCTGACTTCAATTTACAATAATTTATTGGTAATTTCTGCCAAAACAAATTGAAACAAATTCCGATGAAAATGACACTGACTAAATGACAAACAAATCATAGATGAAATAAAGAAGAGTAAAGCTGTTTAAATGTTGAAGTATATGATAAATAGTTTATGATATGGCATTTTTCATATCATATCTCATATCATCCCTCGACCCATATTTGCCTTCTGGCCTCTGGCCCTCGGGCTGTCTCGGAATGATATGAGATATGATATGAAAAATGCCATATAATAATCTCTATATATTAATGAAATGTTGTATGACCAATAAATGTATCATCTGCCAAAATGTCTTGTCATTCTTCCGCAATGTCATATTTATCGGGAAGATTAAAGGTTCGATTAAAGAGCTTCGAGGCAGATCTTCCTTCAAACAATCTTCAAAAGACGGTCCTTTTTTATATGGATACTGTAAGTGCAAAATAATCATCTCCCATGCAATAGGTCTACCCCTTCTGCATTTCACGAAAAAAAAAAATAACCTCATAGTACAGTACTTAAAATTTTGAAAAAATATTTTAAGATTAATTCTAACGATTAGTTGTAAAATGATGAATCTTATTTGCCTAGCGTTGCTCTTCATGCAGACAGACACACCTGTATATATATTAAATTCCATTTTCCCTTCGAACTGGAAAACGAAGATTGTAGACAAAAAACGAAATTTGTAATTTTCATGCCCCACCAACAATGTCTTTGGAGCATATAAATTTATCCTTGTCCGTCCGTCTGTCTTTTTCAATGTCAAGTTTTGTGCTTAGATCCATTTCTTAATAACATGTAGTATCAGTTTAAGGAAGTACGAGTGTCAGAAATTTTGTAATTAGAATTAAAATTCTGACCTTTTGTATTGTACAGCACTATTAATGGAGCAATTTGGGCAAATAATTTTGAAAATCCATGTAAGAATTTTCGAGAAATAAGACGTCAAAGCATTGGCCGGAAACTATTCTCTCTAGAGTTTTCCTTCAATTTGCATAAGATGTTTATAGGCCTTTAAATATATGAAAACATAATTGGAAGTTGATTAAATTTTATACACTGTCTATTTTATGCATTTTAAAGTGATCTATGACCAAGAAAATATGATCCATGTGCTAAAAAATGTTAACACTGTTAGAATGGATAAAACCGGGGGATATCGAATGCTTCTGAAATCTGACACTCATACTCCCTTAATGACATTATACCGTATAGCGGGTAATTTTCGCGGGGGTTTTATTTTCGCTTATTTTTGCGGATGGACTAAAATCGCGAAAATGATATATGCGAATGTATTATGATATATATAGGACCCTTGATAACCTGCGAAAATTTAAAACGCTATTATTTTTGGCATACTTATCCCACTCAAAATCGCAAAATTTTTGACCCGCGAAATTAACCCGCTATACGGTATCAATTCATGCATTTTGGTGGTACATTTGTACTACAGGACTTCATAAATATTGAATGCCCATGACATATATTTGACTCTAAATGGTTTTTGTTAAATTTTGCATTTTAAGTTCATTTCTCAACAACTACACGTTCTATCACAATGATCTTTCAGAAAAAATAATTACACTTTGCAGCGCTAAATTAATAAGTGTGCCAACGTTCAGAATGGTTTGTGAATGGACGAGAAGGACATCTTGCTGCAAGCAAGACATAAAGATCATCATTAAAATATTGTGCTATTAGTAACAGTTGAATAGAAAGGTTCCCCACCCGGCGGCCTGGTCCACCACAGTTGAGGGGCATAATTATGTAAAGGACTAAAAAAAGTCTGTAAGTAATGTTTATGGTGTACCACGGTAGAATGAACCCTTCTCAATCAGGGATGGGGTCAATTACTTTGAAATGTAATTGAATACATTACAATTACTTTGCTTTTAAATTGTAATCAATTACATTACAATTACAATATTTTCATTTGTAATTGATTACATTACATTACTTTCCTCAGTTGTAATCATGATTTCGGCGATTACTTATGATTACACATGCCTTTAAAAGATACAAGTACCTTTTGAAACAGAGATTATACTTTCCATACAAAGGCCATTTGCTGACACAAAATTAACTGAATTTTTTTTTCACTCTTGATTATTTTGTCATTGTTCAATTGCAAATACTTGCTGCTACACATTTTATATTTTGATTTTAATGCTTCAACCAATTCCATACACTTTGGTTGAAAATAGTGCAGAGGTATCAGTTTTACAATGATATTGCATTTATCATAATTATGTTAATTTTTGGTGATTTGATAATTTTTTCATGATTGAATTTTCTCAAAAGACTAGGTTATAGCTGTGTCTTTTCCCAGCATGGAAATGATATATATCTCAATGTTTTTCTATTAACAAATTAAAAACTTGAATCAGAAATTGTTTTGAAATTATTGTTAAAATCTGACATTGTGTATCCAGTATTTTACACTAATGAATATCAGCGATATATTTTTTTTTTATTCAGTTGACACCTTCATGTTTTATAACAATTATTAGCTTGCCATTTTTATAGTCCAAAGGCTTGATTGCCTTTAATCTAATTTATTAAAACAGATAAACAATTATCAAATGATATTGTAAATATGTGTATTTTAGGTCTTTGCCAGATTATTCCATATTGAAATAATAATGTTTAATGGAACCCATCTCAACTGGAAATAGTTGAGTTCTGATTATTTGTCTAAAGAAGTTTTTTTTTAGATTTTTATATCTTAAATTATGCAAAACTAATGTAGTAAAACAATAAGTGAGTTCTGGTAATTTAAGACTCGTTAAGAATACTGGTTAACATTCATTTCATATGATATTATTTATACATAAATATGCTGTAAAAATATTAAATCAGACTAAGTAATCATAAAGTAATCAAAATGTAATCATGATTACTCATATTATTCAGCTGTAATTGATTACATTACAATTACAAGTAATCTAAAAAAGACTTGATTACAGATTACACATGATTACTGAAGAAAATGTAATCAATTACAACTGATTACGATTAATGATTACGATTACCCCAAGCCTGTTCTCAACAGATTCTGGGATATCTTGTATCAAGATATTTAACGGCGTTATTTTGCATTTAGTATGTGTATCATTACCATCAAACATAACGGAGTATATTTCTGGACTACAGTTTTCTTGCCTTGAGGCACTGAAGCAAGACGGGTTTCAGGCTTTATGACTGGTAAATTTGCCATGTCGTCTATATGGAGAAGAACATGGTTTTGCAGAAATTTAATGCATAACTTGAGATATGAAATACAGCAGCTGCATTATGATGAATGAAAGGATATGGAGTAAATGCACATGAGACAAAGTCTCTGCAAATACATGTTGAAAACAAGCAAAGGAACAAAGCTATTATTGTTGTTCTTCCTCTTGAAGTCACCATGAGGCCTTCAAAAATGAGATTTCCTTATACCTCATAGTAAGTTCAAGTTCAATGAGCATCAATCTAAAATATTCTAAACTGTCCTGTTTGTACTTTTCACTAGAGATTTTAACCTGTCAGTATAATGCAATGCACTACTAAAGAATGGGTTTCGAGCGCAAGCTGGAAATTTAACCACTAAAGAAATGGCACAGCAACATCAGCTGGAAGTCTGGATTTTACTATTTCTCCCAAATCAGGAACTAACATAGCTATATCAGTGATTTATTGTACCGTAAGCAATGAAGGGATATTGAGTAAATGCACATGAGTCAAAGTCTTTAAGATACAAATGTACATGGTAAAACAAATCAATGGAACAACGCTGTGTTGTGGCTCTTCATCTTGAAGTCACCATAAGGCCTTCAACAATGAGCTTTGCTTATACCTGAAAGTTAGTTCAAGACGGCCCATAGCACTGGTTCGAGCGAAATTCATTGCGAGATGTCGAACAACGCTACATCCATATTCTTATCCATAGATGAGGGATTGTCAGCAAACAGAAATTCAACAGGCAAAATATTTTTACAATCGCTTTCACCCATTTCCCGACAAAATGACTAACAGAAGAGGACCACAACAATTAAGCTACCAAAGGGCATTCAGAAGTCAAAAGCAGGAAAACTTGGCATAGTAAAATCACTAAATACAATCTTATTGTCAGAATAACAATTTGACATTTAAAAAAAATAAATGCCAAAATTTGAAAGTGTAATAGTGCATCCATATAAGAAATTCTCCTTAAAATCACTGAAATGTGTAAAGCGCATACATCTCTCGCATGTGAAATCTTTTTACGAATTCTATACTGAAGGAGAGACAAACTCCAGTCTGAAATAAATATCAACTTCATGGATCGGCACAATAAAATTGAAATGCAATCGATTATTAATCGATTACTTGGCATTTTTTGTTTAATCGATTACACATGTAATCGATTACAATCAATTTCTTTAAGAGAAGTTATCGACAATTACTTTCGATTACTTTAAATTACATGTCTTTAGAATGCATATAATATTATACATGATACACTGCAAAACATATTTATAGAGACTGAGATACATAAACATTTGTATATTGAATGGTCAAAAACTGAACATAAAGGGTTACATTTGTGAAAGGATAGTCATCTTCAATACTGTTACATTTAATCATCATTTTGTGAAATTTGTCATCACGGATCTAGGAGTATACATCTGTCAAAACGGAACACTTTACCAGTAATGCTTGACAGCCTCTCTAAATCCTTTGCTTATAATGAGTGAATTGGAAAATTGTCACTGTTCAAACTCTAATACTCTAATATATTTCCTTATATGAAATGCCCAGTGATTACAAGAAATCCACGTATTTGTCTGTTTGACCAAATATCAAGTGTCATGCTCATAAAGTCGACCGGTTTCAGTTGGTTTCTCAATTCGAGTTCAACTTTCTCGTACACCGAGTTTAAGTGCTTAGTATACAATTGTTTTCTTGGTAAAATTTCATATTTTGGGTCAAGGATGTTAATCAGGTTTGTCCGCCATTGAAAGAGGCGACAAAGTTCCAGCGATCATGTTAACTAATGCTTCCTCAATATTTCTTTGCTTCTATTCATTTTTCCCTTTTTAAATGATTTTCTGATATAAACTGGGCAAGATTTTGTTGGCTACTCTTATCAGATTCTTGTTGGTGGGATATTTGTTCATTTCTATGTTTTCTCTGGAAAACGGAAATAAAAACCTTTTTGGTAAAACATTTTTTATTATAATTTATAAATATAAAATATTAAAATTTTACTACTAGTTCAATTAATGTAATTGATTATCAATAAATTGTTTTCATAAGGCTGAAATGTGTTCAAGTATAAAAAATATGACAGTTGTGGATTACTGCCTGGGTTATACAATCAAGATTGGACAGACAGACCAAGTGAAAAATTACATCTTATGGTTGGAGAAGACTAAGGTCCTGATGCATTTCTGATACCATATTTAAACCAAAGTGAAAATTTAAACAGATATTGCTTTAAATTAAAATGTAATCGAAATGTAATCTTTTCAGTTAACCACTTTTCATTTCCAAAGCATTAATTTTGCCATATAATTGACATTGCAGAGTAATCAAAGATGTTTTTGATAAATGACATCCATTTACCATCAAAACCATAATTATTAAAATTTACGAATAAAAGTTTATAAAGTTTATAAAGTATAGAAGAAATTTTATTTTCTTTTTCATTAATCAAGCGACACAAGTACTTTATCATTTTTAACTTAATTGTTATTGATAGGAATAACGACCCAATTCTCCATACACAGCAAAGTTTGGTGTAGACTTTTTCAGACATTTTCGACAAATAGCTTCACATTTCTTGGTAGTCTTCCTTTTGAAAAAAATAAGAACTTTAGCTTTATTTATATTAATTTTCAACTTCCATCTTCTACAATATTCTGAAAATTTATTTAACAAAAGTTGCAAATCTGAGTGTTATCAGCTAATAAAACTGTGTCATCTGCATACAGTAAGAAATATTTTGAAGTATATGCATCTAATTCAATCTCTTAATCTCTATTTATTGAGCTTTCTAAAAAATGTTGTAAATCATTTAAAAATAACGAAAAAAGCAAGGGGGAATTATTTTCTTTTAATTTCCAATCTCACATACAAATAAATCAGATATTTGGTTGTTATGGACAACTCTAGACTTTGCTTCATTATACATATTTTGAATGATTCTTAAGAATTTACCGTTAACATTATTTGAATGAAGTTTAAATAGAAGAGAGTTTCTATGGACAAAATCGAAGGTTTTTTTTAAAGTCGATGAAAGCACAATGTAATTTTTGATTTTTCAGAGAAAGAAGTTCAAAAAGGACATATAATGAGAAAATATGATCAGTCGTGGCGTATTCTTTTCGAAAGCCTGCTTGGTTCTCATTCAATATACTGTATAAGGGGTTATTTTTTGCATAGTTTTAAATTTCGCGATGTTGATTTTAAAACCTATTCGAGAGGTTTTATCTCCGCGATTCTTGCTTACGTTTCGTTACTTTTGTAATAAAAACAAATTTACGCGAGGGACAAATTTTTACCGAATATGTGCTAATCGCGAAATTAGCAAATCAGCGAAAATAGATCCCTCGCGAAAATTTCCCCTTTTACAGTATCGACATTTTCCAAATATACAGTAAGTCTATTATTAAGAATCGACCTAAAAATTTTACCAAGGCATAACAAATGAAAGTGACAATAAAAGTCCGAAACGATCAAAGGAAGAGTCCAGTAAGGAAAATCCGTATAACATTCGACTAAATCAGGGAAACACAATCCAACACAGAACATTTTTGGCAAGCCGTCATATTCCCGACTTGGAACGGGCATTTTATAAATAAAATGGTGGGTTGAACCAGGTTTAATGATGCATCAACCTCCCGCTTATATGACGACCAACTATTGCTTCTGTGTGCCCAGATTGTGTAAAATGTCAAAGCCATAATATTGTCAGGGGGCACTTCACTATTTCAATACGCCAATATTTGACAGACCACGAAAATAGTACTATAAAAAATAGTGCCTTATAATTTGTAGTGACTCCAGCCAATTGATACATGTTATAATCAGCAAGATCATAGAATATTTCCAGATGAACGGCAGAGAGCAAAGAATAGTTAAAATACATGATTAAGTTGCGTAACAAGCTAGAACGGATAGAATGAAATACGACCAAATACCGAAAATTCTCTGTTGCGACTATGTACAAAATCAATTCAATTATATTTTCTTATATGACATATTTTTGAAATCCCGGAATTTAACATAAGAGTCAATGGGAGGGCGAATAAGTGGTGTGCCTCCTGTCATAACCTATAGATTTTTTCTGACATAGGTAAAATGTTTTTGTCGTTCGATGTACAAGCCTAGTGTCATACAGGTAAAATGTTTTTGTCGCTCGGTGCACAAATCACACTGGAGTGGCAAGATGAGAAATATAAAGAAAGAAGCCAAAACTTAATCAAAACCGTCTTCAATAAAATTGGAAATAGGAATTGAATATTTATCAATCAAATCTGGATATCGTCCAATAAATTTCTTCAGAAAAACTATTAATCTGCATTTCTCGAAGCCCTGATTTAAAAGTTTACGAATTAAACATCTGTGTCGTTTCAAAAAATCTTGATAGTGACTACATGCTCTAGCGTAACGGATTAATTGAGAAATATATACTCCATACGATGGGGAAGACGGAATGTTACTGTCGAGATGTGGAAAGTTTACAATATCAAAATTGAAATCGTCTCTTTTGTCATAAATTCGTGTGCTAAGGTTGCCACTGTCGTCAAACTCCAAAAGTAAATCTAAAAACGAAACAGAATGGTCAGTGTCTGTAGTCTCCTTTATTTCAAGTTCTGGGGGATATATTAATGGAATATAGTCGGCAAATTTACTATTATTAAGCGACAAGACATCATCAATATATCTGTATGAGTAATTAAAGGATCTAGCCTCTTTAATTTTATTTTGTTTGACCAAATTTTGCAAAAATTCTGTTTCGTAAGTGAACAAAAACAGGTCGGCTAAGAGAGGAGCACAATTCGTTCCCATTGGAATGCCGACTGTCTGTTGGAATATCTTGCCCCCGAACTGGACAAATATGTTGTCGATGAGAAATTCCAGCATGCTGATCACCTGTTCTTCAGTGTAGTATCGTGTATTACCCTTTGGTACTTTGTTGGTAAAATATGTAGATGTATATGCTAAGGCTACATATTTAAAGCTTTGTCCTTTTTTGTAAGTAAATGCGTTCTTGATAAGATCTATCAAACGACTTTTCAATTGTGAATGGGGAAGAGTAGTATAGAGTGTAGAAAAATCGAATGTTTTCAACGAGTGAATTTTTGAAAGTGACCGGAAGAGTAATAGGCCTATGATTTTTAGCGTCTAGTTTATCCCCTTTATTTTTATAAATGGGTATAATATTCCCAATAAGCCATGCTTACGGTGAAATACCGGTATCAAAAATCAAGTTAAACATATCAACATGAACACTAATCATACTATCAAGAGAAGACGCAATATACTCATTTATGATTTCGTCTTCCCCCTTGGGCTTTATCATTTTTGGTCTTCTTAACAGCTTTAATTATTTCCTTATATTAAGTATGTAAAAGGAGTATTTAAGTGCTCGTTTGTCAGGCCTGAAGCAGTTTTAATCTCTTAAATTCATCTTAATTGAAAATTATTTTTATTTACATCTTTGTAAAAGTCATATAAACTCTGTATGTTACTTTTCTCCCTATGTTTACCCCTATCTAATAGTTTCCAAAATGCCTTTGGATTTTTCTTTCTTTTATCAATCATTTCTTTACTCATATCTTGATTGAATTTTAAAATACAATCTTTCATAGTTTTCTTATAATGTATTTTAATTTGCCTTTGTTTAAAACGACTTGAGCCATGGTGCTTATATAGTCTTTGTGATTTTCTAATATCCTGCTTTGCTTTTTTACAGTCATTGCTATCCCATAATTTTGTAAGTTTGGGGGTTTATCAAAGTTATTTTATTTAATACTGCAAGTTCCGAACGTTACTTTGGCAGAATCGGTTAAAACATTACAAACATCTATAACAATATTATTAATATTTTCTTTATTTACATCAGCAGAATGATTCCTCATATCTAAAATATTTGCATATACACTATTGATTTTATCGTTATCAATGTTTTTTTCTATAATCATCAATTTTTTTCCTGATTCCATTTCTTAATTTTTTTTGTCTACATTTTGAAGTATTTTCTGTAACTTTTGAGACATCTAAGTTGCCACAATTTAGTTAATTCTAATGAAACCGGACAATGGAGATCTGAAAACAGTCTACCGAATTCAAGTATTTCAAACTTATTAACAAAATTTTAAAAAATGTGTACTACTAATAAAATAGTCAACAACGCTACAATTTGTACATGTAGGCTTACCATCACCATTTATCTCTAATCTACCATTTAGTATAAACATGTTTTTATTTTTACAAAATTCCAATAGATTCCTTCCATACATTGTCAAAATTATTTCTATATCTTGGGATACTTAGTTAATCTAGTACATTTACATCAGATAAACCAAACTGATCAATAAGGTTATCACTATACAAAAATGTATCTATCTGTAACATCATGATCATAAAAATCTAGTAAATATCCAGTTCTACTATTATTTTGAAAATATTGAAATTCAGTTTCAATTTCATTAAAGACATCTAAAGATGCATAGTTAGAATTCGCAGGTGGAATATAACGTTTTAAGAAAAGGGCTTTTTGTGGCGTATGAAAAACATTTCTGTCTATTGAAAACCATAAAACAAATTGACTCTCTGTCTCTACAATTGAAATATATTTATCTAAATATCTTTTGTAGCCCACTGCAATTCCACCTTATTTATGACTTGACATTTTTTGCCTATTTTTGTCATCTTGAAATTGACAACAGAGATACATTACAAACTAAGTTGTATGACACACGCGATGACTTCACTTTTCCAATAGTAAACTTCCATTTTTTGAGGCAACATTCCAAAAGCACCAGCATATGGAGTTTACATCTCACAACTCATTCGATATTCAAGGGCTTGTGGTCGATACAGCGCCTTCCTTGATAGAGCCGAGTTGCTTACAAATATATTACTTAATCAAGGGTACGTTACCAAAAACTTAAGAACATCACTACAGAAGTTTTACGGCCGACATCACGATCTTGTCGATCGTTACGGGATATCTGTTTCCGAGTTCCCTCTACAACTAAAGTTTTTTTTTCCTCTATCGGATTTGACTTTACTACCGGAGTTGACATGTTCAACACGGCGGATGTCTTATAAGAAGCAGGAGATGCTTACTCTACCGGTGCACTTGATCTCACCCATGGTTTTTATTGGGTCCATGTTGTTCATATGTATGTGTGTCTTCATTTTTTCTTTTTGTCCCATACTCAAGTGGATTCTTCGTGTTTCCGATGTTGCCTTTGTCTATGGATTGTTCGTTCTTCGACTGACAGTTCGGTTCTCACTTACTTGACACAGACATTCAGAAATAATATGTTTAGTTTACCTTTATTATTGACTGACATAGAAGTAATGAGTTTGTGTTCACTGTGAAAGTCGAAAGTCTCTGTTAGCTGATCATTAACGGTGCTGAGTCCTCCATGGTAATCCTATTTACCTTTATGTGTACGGAGTTCCCAACGGGGTTTCTTAAAGACATTAAGTTTCGGTCGCGCACCCTGTTGTTCATACATTTTGCGTCGATCCTCCCCTTTATTTGTATCCCTTTCTTCTGTTGGTGTGGGTACAAATTCTCTCTGATGAATAAATAGTCAAGTTTAAAGTATGGCCTTTTTTGCTTCCTCCTCGCTTCTTGAAAATGTGGTCATAGTGCCCTTCGTATGTCGTTAATCTCTTTAGGAAATTGTTCGCTTAATCCATATATCGTGCCTTCAAGTTCACTTGCCTTTTTCGGATCTTTTCACGTTCATTAAAATTTGCAAACCGACACTCGATTGGCCTCGTAATAGACTTTTTGACCCGTCTGGGTTTTTTCAGTGTAATCCTTACCAAAACGGTATGCGCGATGAAACTGAAAAAGTTCTTCTTTTTTCAAATTTGTCTTAAAGAATTCCTCTAGAATTCGTTCTGTTTTATCAGATTCTTCATTCTGCGTGGTCATAGGAATACCCGTTAATATTCAATTCTCACGCATTGATATTGTCTGTAGATCTTTGTGTCGTTCGTATTTAAAATCGTCTTAAGTCGGTTTGCAAACGTAAAATAGCTTCGTTTGTAACGGCATTTTCTTTTCGAGTCTCGCTAACTTGAGCTTTCACGTTTTCTACCTCTTTCTTGTTATCTTCGAATTCGGTGTTAATAAAGCTACACTTCTTTCGATTTCATCTACTCTTTTGTTTGTAATTTCTCTACCTTTAATGACAGTCTGCATGGTTTTAAATAGTTTTAAAATGGTTTTAAAATAGTTTATTCAATTTTCAGACAGAACATCGAGATTTGTTTTTCACACATCATATCTACATTTTGCACCAACAAGTCAATCTTGCTGTTTGTTTCAGTTGTACCCTGATTTATTGTCGAGTTCATAATTGGTTGCATACCAGAGTTTTGCAGAGTTCCAGATAGAAAACCAATTACAGATGCAGATGCTTGCGACATTGTACGAAATTCGGACATTGTGAATTTTGAGACTGTTGGGTCTGTTGTTGCGACATGGGAGGACACTGTTGTAATTTTCTATTTTGTTGTAAAGCTAGTGGATCGTACACTGGAGTATTCTGTAGAGATATATCTAGGGCATTAACAACCTCGGTTTTATTTAAAATCGGTATTTCACTCTGTTTAGTATTTTTGTTTGCATTTTTTTATATTACTGCTTTCATTCGAGTTGTAAGTATTGTTTAATTGCCCTTAAAATGGTATCTCAACATATCTCGACATTTTGTTCACACATGCGCAGAGCTATCGTTTTCTATAAAATCGTACATTATGTCAGGGTCTTGGGTTTCTTTTAAAAAAACCTGGCCCTAATCTGAAGATCTTTGTTGATATGGTTGTGCATTAGAAAATGGATAGCAGGAACTATTTATAGACTGTGTGAGTAGAGAAAAAAAAGTAAACATTTCAAGTTTTATTCCCAGAGTATGAAAAAGTGGAATGTTTCTATCATTTTCTATTTTTAGAACAACCATATTTGTTTTTTTTTAATATGTTCCAATGTTTTTCCAACAAAAGCAAAAGCTACACTGACAGCCACCAAGCATATAATACAAAATCATACACAAATTGTATTTCCGTAAAACAATGTATTATATATCTGAATTTCCTGTCATCAGCTGGAAAGAAGTCGTTATTAAAAACTGGAACATAATCTGGCTTGATTCACTTTTTTTCCACTGTTTTGTAACGTTTAAAAATTTCTGTTTTCCTGTCTACAGATCCTTCAATCAGTCTTACCTCAGGCGACGTACCATCATGTACAAATTTAACTTTCTGCAGCTACACTTTCATGTATCATTTTTCGCATTTCATTTGTTAAAAATGTCCTTGCATACATTTTATAGTTGGCTCAATATTATTGTTACGATTTTAATTTTAGGATCTTGAAATGTTGATGAATAATTATAATTGAGTTTAAGATTTTAAGTCCTACATGGATTGCGGCTTTTGTTTAAAGTAATGAGCTTTCTATTCATGAAATGGTCTTGTGATTCTCGGATATTGATAACGAGTGCATTCACTATACTGTTTTGCCATGATGTTTTAAAAGAATGAAAATATGTAAAAAGTCAGATTTCTTGTGAGGGAGATATTGTAAGAAAAGTTAAGGTTGACTGGGCGGAGTTACTTGTCACTCAGGATTTGATCATTCCAAATCTTGAATAGGTACAACAGACCAAATGCTTGGTGATCATGATAATAGATCAATAATTGTTTGATTGGCGAATATTCCTATCTATGTCTTGGGGCAATGAATTACAAACTATTTGTTTTTGAAAAGTGTTCATTCTACATGATTATTAATGATTAATTTGATTGTAATTTGTTAACACCTTATGTTGGCACTACATTGAAAAAGTGGATTTACCCCAGTTCAAAATTTAAGGCAAACTCCGCCCAGTCAATTTTAAGTTTTATTACAATAATTGAAAGCAAATATCCATCAATTATTGATTTTACACACTTAATCAAAATTTAGAAAAAAAATGTAGTAGTTTAAATACTGAAAATATCAAAAATATTGAACGAATGGAAAATTGTAGGTTTACTTAGGTCTACCCCCTTAAATTGTGGAAATGAAATTATTAAAAGGAATCATTTGTAACTTGGAAGATTTTATAAACATATGCAACATTGACAATTATATGGCATATATATTTTATTTACCGTGTTATTGTTGTTTTCAAATCAAATCGATAAATGTGAATGAATATTTATCAGACGTAATAATTATATTACATTAGATGTTGTTCTTTTTGAAAACTGACCAGCTGTCGATAATGAGTTATGAAATTTGAATTATGTTGACTTTTCCGTTTTAGAATGAATTCACGTGGAAATACATGTGCAATCAATTTTGTATATTAGTCAATATTCGTATTGAAATGATGATGTACCCTGCTATATCACACGCACTAGGTGTCAAAAAGCAAGTCAGATATGGCCTTACGACAACAAGATGTCATCTATATTGCATTTTCAAACCTTTTGTAATGAAAGTTTAAAATAAATCCTCACTTGCTATTTGTATCAATACATTTGTAACTTCTTATAAACAATGAAAGGAGACACGAGACGAAGTCTCTACAGATACATAACAGAAACAAGCAAAGGAAATGTCACTGGAATATCGGTGTGGGTTATCTGTTATTGACGCGAAGAAAATAAAGAGAACAAATAAAGGGATATATGGAGTAAATTTACATGGGACATAATTCCTATAATTATATGACAAGATTAAGCAAACAGAACAACGCTTACATTTTTGTTTTTCATCTTGAAGTCACCATGAGGCTTTCAACAAAAAGCAAAAACTCCTACCTCATATAGTAAGTTCACGACGGTCCCCAAAGTTTTA
This sequence comes from Modiolus philippinarum, assembly GCA_002080025.1. Taxonomy (NCBI): domain Eukaryota; kingdom Metazoa; phylum Mollusca; class Bivalvia; order Mytilida; family Modiolidae; genus Modiolus; species Modiolus philippinarum. The sequence continues at coordinate 253,010 of MJUU01066580.1, forward strand.
AAAAAAATTAATTGAAAAAATAAAGCTGCTTTATTTGGTAGGAGATTGTTATGCTCTTTTCGTCATATCATTATTGCTAAAGCTTTACATGTATGTTCAAGTCCATGAGATATCAACAGCAATTGTTTATACCCATTTCAGAATTTTGCAAAACTTAGTAAACTTGTAATTAAAGAGACACCAAGTACACTGGTGTCTACTTCATATCGCGAAATTGTTATGAATTGATGAACATGGACGTCTTAAATTTAAGATATGTGACAAACGTGAGGATTTTACCTTCCCAACTATGAACTTTCTCTTTCTTATCAGCAATATACCTATGTCCCCAGTAGTTGGAGTGTATATTTCACAGTAAATTCGTTACTGTAGAGCTTGTAGTTCCTACAGTGACTATGTGCAAAAGGCCTGTCACCAGAACTGCTGAGTCATGGTGTCACGGATCATAAGCCCCATCATAAGGTTTGTTCCAAAATGACAAAATATTATAAAATGTGTTACATTATATAATAATCATTTTTAAAGGAAGTAAGATTATGTTAATGTTTACAATAATTCTCCCAAAGAACTCTTGATAGGCGGTATAAAATATTTATTGACAGAGGGTATGTTCAGCTGTTGTTCCTTTCGTCCCTTCAGAAGTTCTATGGCCGTCACCACGACATTATAGATCGATATGAAATGTAGGAGTCGCAAATGAAAACGGACGGTTGTAGCTCGATTCACCTCTTCCCGGGTTTGACATTACCGATTCTGGCTTTACCTTGGATTGGCCCACTGACAGTGTGACGAGTGTTGTATGAAGAGCGGGACATTCTTAATCTTCTGGAGCACCAAATATTACTATTCTTTTAAGATTTAACACTATTAGTGCTTTAATTTTTGGTGTTGTATTTGTAGTATATGTGTGTGCTTCTGGGTGTGGAGGGTCTTTGATCTTGGTTTTCTTATTTTTGCCTTGTCTCTGGACTTCAATTTATGTAGTTTTGTGCTATTCCATTACCATTAAGGTAGATGGACAAAAATACACAATGCATCCAATTGGCAGATTTGCGAAACACGAGTAGGATGAGAAATGGACGACATGATTTTCAAGCCGGAATAATTTTTTTTTTTGCCTTTTCATTGTGAAGTTATAATAAATTGACATTCACTTTCCCGCGAATAAGCTCCCTTATCCTGTAATTATTATATATTTCTTAAACTATATGAGATATTTCTCTTAATCAAACGGTAAAATATAGATTTTTTTCAGCTCAAGAGATAGTTGAAATGTGTCTCCCTTGAATATAATTTTTTGTAAATCTCTGAAATTAATTTCTTATGAAAGCTTAACAATAGGCTGGGTCTCAGTTCTTAATAAATGTTGTAGAAAAATACTGAATTTGTTCTGATTTTCAAAGCGTGGTGACAGAAAAAGATGAGCGGTGCCATCATTTTTATATTATTTTTGGTACAGATGAGTTAACACCTACAATATATCTTAAAAATTCTGATATTTTTATTAGGCTCGAACTATCTTAACATATCAGTAAACCTCTTTATATGTCCTTGGGTACGGGATAATCGGAAATATTTTTCAATGTCTCCCAGTTTTATTGCACCAGTACTACTATACCTCTTTTCAGTCCTTTACCTGCCTGTGATCAAAAAACAAAATAGAATTTTCAAAACTCTTCAAGAGGGTTTATAATTTTCAAGTTTATATTTTGAATATATTGAAGTAAGTGAGAACCGAACCGTCAATCAAAAGAACGAACAATCCATGGACAATGGCAAAATCAGACACACTAAGAAACAAGGACACCACTTGAGTACGGGACAAAAAAGAAAAATGAAGACACATACAGATGAACAACAAGGACCCAATAAAAAACCATGGGTGAGATCAGGTGTACCGGAAGAGTAAGCATCTCCTGCTTCTTATAAGAGACCCGCCGTGTTGAACATGTCAACTCCGGTAGTAAAGTCAAATCCGATAGAGGAAAAACAAACTTTAGTTGTAGAGGGAAAGATCTGTTGTCATTTGGGAAACAGATCAGTTCTTATTGATTTGCATTTAAAAATAAAACCTGAAAAATAACAAAATGCAGACAAATGCTGAATCATCAAACAATGGAATATAAAAGTAGTTAATTTGGAGATTACACGAAACCTCTTTAAATTGGAAAGATCGTGTATATGCGTTGAAAGGATGAGCATGGCCTCTCTACATGTAGAACCTATACTGCATGTCTAAAGGCTCTTTTACACCGTGATACAAATCGCATGCGTCCTCAGCCGGCAATTTTTGTATCATGATACATTTACGTTTACACGATGTGTAAAAGTAGCATGGGACTATGTTAACCTTTTCGTACCAATGCAAACTCGTACCATTTTTAACTCGTACCATTGTTAACTTGTACCAAATCAAAGTCGTACCATTTTAACACGTGTCATTGTTAACTATTACCAACTTACTTTAATGTGGTTATAGACAATAGACAATATTTTATTTGCGCAAACACATTTACAATAAATGGTTATATTTCCATTCAAAATTATGGCCAAATAACAAATTTTGATAAGGGTTACAGCAACTGGCTAATCTTAGTAAAATCTCGGGAATAAAAGTAGTGTGGAAAAACCGGTTCTGCCGCACTCACTATTTTCAAGGGTAAATCCTGCATAGTACCCACAGCCCAACGGACAGATGTCCAACTTCGATCACAGGGTCTTCTCTGCCGAAAATCCTATAGCAGCTGTCCATATGAAGAAAACCAAGTTCAAGTTCGATAAGCCAGTATATCTCGGAGCATGCTTTTTGGATTCGAAGCTCATAATGTACGAGTTCTACTGCAGATTCACGAGGAAACAATACCCAGCTGCTCTTCAGTGATGCCGACAGTTTAGTCTTTGAGATCCAGACTCAAGATCCAGACCAGCGACTTCTACCAGGAGATCACCCTACAAGTTGAAGCCAAATTTGCCACATCAGCTCTAGAGAGTGCAACAGAACCAGTGCCATTCCAAACTACATGTTCTAATAACATTTAAATTTAAAAAAGCATATATATTTTAATTAGATTGTAATGCTTTCTTGCCTATATAATTATTTCTTTAATGACCGATTTACAGCTTGGTGTTTATTTTGCTCAAAACACAAGATCTTGAAATTTGTCCAATTCATAACTGAAAACATTTTTGATATAAAAAAATAAGGAATAAATAGCTAAAACGGGGCCTCATGCATAGTAAGTTCAAGACTGCAGCTAGCATTGGCTTTAACGGAACTCAAGGGCTAGTTGTCACGTTCCCAGTAAATCCTGGTTAACATGTACAAGCAATCCAACTAGCGTCACTGTCTGCGAGGTTAAACTAAAATTACTTTTCTCAGTCTTGAACTCGGAATCGATATGAAATCGTAAAGGCAAATCAGACATACATATAGGTGACCGTGTGACAAATAGGCTATTTCCCACTGTAAAGATTTTGGTACGAGTTTGAAATGGTACGAGTTCCCGATGGTATGAGTTGAATATGGTACGAGTTTGCATTGGTACGAGTTAACTTTTTGTGGTACGAGTTAACATTGGTACGAGTTTGCATTGGTACGAGTTAACTTGTTTCCACCTTTTCTGACCCTTCATATACGGTTTTCATTGGTTAAAATAAAAAAGACGCATGCAACTTGTATCATGAATCTCGAAATAGAACATGTCATATCCGAAATTATGTATCATGAAACTTAAAAAAAATCGCATGCTACACAAAAACGCAAAGTTTACATGGTATTATTTGTATCATGCTTCAAGACGCATGCAACTTGTATCGCTGTGTAAATGGGCCTTAACACTTAATATAGAGTCAAAGTTTGTGTCATTGACATCAGAAACACCATAATGATCCAGTCTGCCAATTCACGACATCCTCAATGTCATAATTGTTTCGGTATTCGTTTGCCGATATGTTGAAATGTTTAAAGTAAATGCATGAAACGGCAAAATTGTATGTGATAAGAGTTGGCTTCTTTTAGTACACCAATAAAAATTTGTCATTTTACATCATCTGAAAAGTGATATATTTTGGTGGCGTTAAAACAATATGTAGAATAGCAGTATATGTAGAATAGCAATAGACTAGAATGAGCGAATTATATGCGAAAACTGTAATGCTTTTATAAGAATAAGAATTGAAACAAATTCAGCGTCAAGGAACAGTAAAGGAATAAAATTTTACAGAAAATGCATATTTTTTTATTAAATTAACTGGCACGATTTGTTTACATAAATTGAGGTACAACATATTTAATAATTCAATAATTACTTATTGAATATCGCACTATTTCTAGTATCAAAGAACTCGATGTAATCAAACCTCGCATATTTAAACGTTGTGCTTTTTAAAATTCAATTTATTCCTCATTATATTGTAAACTAGAATGTTTGTAGTATTTACATAATCTTTTAATGGACGTATTTTTCAAATCGACACATGTTTAGTTTGAGTGGACATGCTTACAGAATTAATTAGTTTTTAAACATATGTGTCATCCTTGTTTATCTTAAATATATGATCACATTTGTTTTTACAAATTACTGTAAGTGGGCGTTCTTATCTTTCGGAAAAAATCACAATTTTACCAAAACAGAATGCATTTGAACATATATATACCGGAGTCTGGGCTTGATTGATACATATAATTTTTTTCCTTATCTGAGGAAAACGTCATATAATGTGCAAAATTAATTAATGGGAAGTTTACAATGGAGACAAATTTAATGAAGTTGCATTACTTCATTTTTGGAATAACGTTAACACATCGAATGTACGGTAAGTAACAAATATGCAATGTAATTAACACATGAAAATGTTCAAGTTTTAAGGAGGCTCACTCATGAAATTGTTAACATCAATTATTTCTTATGGACTTCATGAAATTGTGAAAAGAAATAAGTTGGTCCCTGTGCTTTTAACAGAGATAGAATACATTAAATATTTGGCGGGAAATGGTTTTCTCTTGATTTTCCCTTAATTTAACATGGTGGCTATTTTTGCCTAATAAATAGGAATTTATGTTATGAATTTTATGGATACTTGTCAGGTGTTTTAATTTGACCTATAGATATGAAAAAGAAAGGAAATGGGGTAAATGTCAAGTAGACAACATCCCATATTCAGGTTAAAACGACCCAAAACAAAGCATCTAAGGGTCACCGTACGGTCTTCAACACAGTGAGGAACCTAACACCATATAGCAAGCCCTAAATGGCCCCAAAAAGCTAAAAAGTGAATAAATCAATGGAAACAAACCACATCCAATAACCCAAATATCAAGAAACTAATATTTCATAAGAAGACAAGCCATTGACCAACATATTCCTGACTTGGGAAAGGCGCAAAAATTGCGGTGGGGTTAAACTCGTCGAATACATTCATAATATATAAAGTGGGGCCGTGTGCAATTTTTTAAGCCACTGAACTGGAGAAAACTGGATGAGTTCCGAAATCTGACACAAATTCAAAAATGTTATGAGTGAGCTACCTTAAAAGTTTTATCATAGCGTATTATTTTTTCCTTTAAAATCGCAAACAGTTCTAAATAAATTTATTACTGAGTTTGGTATTTTAAAAGGGCAATAACAGATATTGAAATCACTACAGTCCGTCTTCATCCAACATTCTCAAGGATTTTTTGTTTTACTGCGATGTCAACAGAACTTTTGATCACTATAGCTTTGCTACACAAGTAGTCTGTAATACAAGTAGTCTGTAATACCAGTACCACAATACAATCCATACTTGAGCTGAATTTTCCCCATGATGTCTATAGTTTAAAAATTTTGCACCTATATCTATACGTCCATAATCAGAAAAAGGGATGCGAGGGACTGTTTACGTCAAACTTATGGTGCCAAATCGAAACCAATTACTGATGTAGTAAAATGGGAACCACAAAAGTAAACAGAATTTGAAGTGAATCCGCTCTTTTTTACAGTCATTCCACATTTGAGCAAATCATGCTTCTCTGAAAGAAGTTGTTTACAAACTTCGTTCTTACGCAGGTTGGTTAATGCCGTTATGCGGTAAAACTTGAGTTATTGCAGCTAAAAAATGATTATACTAGACAGGCATATTTTATTCATATTAGCGAATGTAATTTTTATTTACCATTATCTATTTGAGAATGTCTTTCTTTCTAGCGGACCATAATTTGCATAGACTGGTTGCCATGGAAACAGACGCCCCCATAATGGCAATAAACAATAGCCTATAGAAAACGGCCTGGCACACCCCGAAGATCTAAACCAATTCTTGATATATAGGGCACTATTTTTTCGTTACACAATACTTTTGGCTTAACACAGTGTTTCGTTCAATATATATGACTTTCTGATATATACTTTGCAAAAATAATGACGTTGATGTCACAGAATTTGAACTCCGCGGTTGGAAACCCGACGATTGTGAACAAATTTTGTTCGTAAATGTCAAAAAACAGCAGTTTTCGTACGCAGCAACAACTGATGCATCATTGTGTCAATTTATATTAGAATCGATCAATGTTTACGTCCTGTGCCAGGGCCCTTTTTGTGTGGTCTAGCGTTAAAAGAACGTCAAATAGAATAACTAAAACCCAGTTGCGATCCAGATTTGGGGATTGCGTCCCTTGAATAGTTGTGCTTGACATTGGAAAGTATGTCAATGACAACACCAATCTTTGGCGATTAATAATCAATCGTAAGATCGGAGATCGAATGAAAACGGGATATTTACGTGCAGATCTACATGATGGATCTGTGCCGTCGGACGAATAGGACATTCTACCATCTAACGTTATATGACCATATCTATCTAGGACGTAGGACTTGATCGTTGGGCCTGTCTATAGTTTTGTGGTTTTAGTTCATGTCTGTACTTACTAGACAATTAATTCATTAGTTTTAGAAACTGGACATCAGTTACTCGAAAGTGGTCAGTGTTAATTGTCAGAAAAGGTATTGGTGCGCGTGGGTTTTTTGTTTGTTTTTAGGGGGGGCTGACACTGCCTCTCTTTGATAACACCTGCTTGGTTCAAAATGTACTTATGCACCTTTATAAAACAACGGCAGTAGAATACCGAAGGAACAAAGGGGTGAAATTCACAAAAATCAAAGTCTATAAAGCAATCATTAGAATTTAAATAGGGTCCACGCTGGTCAGAGAGTCAAATAATCCCCATCGCAGTTTTTTTAATTTAACTGTGTTACATACAGAATTTATTTGCAGAATATTGCAACCTTTCGAGCTGAACAATCAAAAACAATTAAAATATACATTTCATTACGATTATATTTAAATTTAAATGATTATCATATAAGACAAGATATAAATATGAAGTCCAGTGACCTAGAGCTCACATTTCGCTGGGACAGACCTAAAAAAAAACGTAATTATTTTTTTGTATTTGCTTGATCCGTCATGGATGTAATTTGCGAAATAAAATTTATTCGAAATGTATCAAATATTTTGTTGAGGAATTAGGACTGGTATTTTCCATAAGGACAGAGTATTGTGTTACTCTCTTGTCATCTAGATGTTGTTTTTTTTTTTAATCATAGGGTCCAATATATATTTTTTAACTGGATAATGTGGGCTAGACTATAATTTTCTCACTCCAGATACTTCTCAGATTTTTTGTTTTTGTTTTTGGTCAACAAATATGTATTTAAAAAAAATCTTAAGGCCCCCTGCCCAGAAAAAAATGATAAAAATCAAGTCCAATTAGATGCTGGTGTTAATTACATAAACATCAAGTCTACACTGTAAAGCTTGTCTAACAGTCCTATGCCCACTAACCTTGAATTTGATGCTGCCCACAGAAGACAATGATGACTACCCCATACATAAACTCTAAGTTTGCTGTCATAAAACATTGTATTGATTGATTGATTGAATATTGTTTAACGTCTACTCAGCAATATTTCAGCTATATCAAGACGAGAACAAGTTAGTTAATATATAATCAATTTAGGGTATGGAAAAGGCCATGGGACGGGAAATGCCGACTGCCACTGGAAAAGGAGGATGAAATCGAAAGGGGCGGGGAATTTAGCCTTGTAGCCGATCACCTACGGACCACTCAAAAAGAGCTTGCCACAAGGGTTCTTTAACGTGCAGGAAGCGTGGCATTTCTTCCAACACGTGGACCTGAGTTTACATCCCATCCGAAAGATGGGTTGTGTATTTATTCAGCCCGCACAACCACGGACTGGGTCCTATTTCTATATCCCGGGATTGTAAAAATAACATGAAAAAATGTTAGTTTACTTTGTTGTCTATTTTTTGTGTCTGTGAAACCAAAGTTCATCTCTAATTAATTTTGTAGAAACATCTGGCAATTTTATTGTGAAGGCATAAATTTTATCGTTAACATCATTTGGAGAAATTATTTAACATTAACCGTCATAAAGGTACACCTATTACTGACCTCTGTTATTCCCTACACATGTTTGGAATGACATGGACCACATACACTTGACTTGGATCGTGGTGAACTGCCATATACATGTAGCATCACAGTGCAGTTTCAACACGGCCTTGCCTTAAACGCTACCTATATGTCTTAATTCCACAATGTTCTTAGTAAGACAGACAAGTGGCATAATAGAATGTAGTAAAGATGAATAAAAACATGTATTTTTTGTTATTATAATGTATAGTTCTTAAGGTACCGGTAGTAAATTCAGCATTTTTGAATTTATTTTTATATCTTACACAAATCTAACATAAATTTTGTTTTTACATTTTATGTACATGTACACGCTTTAATAAAGGGTCAGTTTCTCTTAATTCATATATAGTATTTCATTTGCATTTAAATGTCAGGATCGTATTTGTATATTAAAATTATTGAAAATGAAAATTTAAACAAGGGAGGTAATTACAAGATTTTAATTTTGTGAAATTAGAAAATAAAATTGATGCCGCACTGTTCTTTTTTGTTTAGAAATTAAGTACTGTTCTTTACACAGGCAAGCAATATTTAAATTAATATAAATTCTTTCTGCGTGAGATGTAACTTAAATTATGTGGAAAATAGTCTCTAACTTTACAACAAAAATTCCTTATTTTCAGAAAAAGATTGTGGGCTTATATGACAAGTGACTCCAGTTTATTTTTTTTTTTGCATTCTCTTACAACAGAATATTATTTGGCAATAACTCACACTTTTTGAACCCCTGTACCACCTAAGGACAATTATATTAAAAATATGAAAGACAGAGAAGTATTTTTAACTGTGCGGGCCACTAGGATATCTGCCCACTTTGCACCAGCAAGTAGTTTTTTAATCGCCTCGTACACAGTTATATAGAAACAAGATATATACAGTTTATCTGTATCCTGTAAAGATCTTAGAGAAAATAGGAATGGCAAATATAAGTTTTCCCCGTGTTTTTTACTTTTGAACATCTCAAATTGTTTTGCCAATATAATATATCAAAATGGAATTCCATATCACACTTTTTTTTAACTATTGCACCACCTTCAGACAGTTGATTTTCAAAACATAAAAGCCGAAGAAGTATTTTTTACTGTGTGGGGCCACTAGGTTATCTGCCCTCTTTGCACTAGCATGTACTTAATCGCCTAGGGAGAGAATCAAACCCTCGTACACAGTAAAATAGGAGAAAAATTAATTAAAGAAATTTAACTTTAATTTTTCGACAGAGAAATTCGATGTATCTTACATGAATACTTGCGAACATCTAAAACTGTGTTTTCAATGTCAATGGTCTACCATAAATGTAATGAACACATGGCTATAATTGTAACCTTTCTTCCAATACGGGACTTTTGAATCATGTTCACTCCGATAACAGATCTATTTTTTATGTAAAAAATCAATGCATCAAAACATTGAGAGGGAATCACTAAATAAGGAACACTGTTGAGGTAAGTGTGATTTATGTTTAATCGATTTGTGGCGCTTCAGGTAATTTTTTTTTGTTGTCAATTAAAATTTAGTTTAATAAATTTAGTTAATTTAAAGAATTGTCATATAGGAAAAATCTAAAATGCACTTCATTTTCATAAATAGTTTGTTTCTATGTGGTATATATCTATTTCAATAAGTTAAGAGATCCAGTATTCCTTCTAACTGATATCCAAGGCGATCGTTTCTTCCTTCAATTACCTTCTAGTTCCTATCTCGAAAGTCCCGCATTCTGTTGTTTTGTTCTTAAAACATTATGATTATGTTCCAATATACAAAAAAAATGTAACCCATTCCTTTAAGGCACTAGAAAGGGTTAGTGGTCAAACCTGATGACTTACTAGCACACTCGTTTTGGATAGACAAATGTAAAGATAGAGGTACAATGCATGTAATACATAACACTGTATCTACATGTACCTTCAAATATTTTAATTATAGTTTTGGCGTTGAAATGCAGAAAAAAATCTGTTTTTGGAATTAAAACCTTGTCCAAACAGAAAATTTTTGTTTGCTGTCTGAAAGATGTACATTTTTATAGAGTATATATAAATTTTCTACATATATTTGGTACTGCAATTCCATGAAATTTGCTACATGAACATGTATGATGTGTAAGCTGCAGTCAAAATGTAAGTTTATTGTGACATTAAGAGGAAGAACAATATATATGTGGACAATTTACTGATTCTCCCTGGATTCATGTGCTTGAAATTACATGTAGTATACTGTCATGACTGTTTAACAATATCTCCTGACATGGTGACTTTTTCGTCAGAATTTATGTGCATTTTTCTTTACATAGAACAAGCAACTAATCTAACCGTTTGTTAAAGTATTTTTTTCTTTAGCTTAAAGTTTTTTCATTTGTGTACTGGTATGTTTATAAAGATTTGTTTACAAAAATCCAACATGCAATGCAACATAAATTACAGCAAAAGTAAAAGCTTCACATTAAACTAATTGTACATCAAAAATACAAAAGTATGTTAGCAGCTGCCTCAAGATTTGTAAAAGCCTCGAACATGTCAAAGTCTTGGCTCAATCGTGACTTGGCTCTTTGGTTGTATTTTTGATGAATTGGCAGACAAGATCAAAGTTTTAAAAGGGAGCGTTCCATTCGCAGATAGTCAAATAAGACATTGAAATTGGCAAAAAGTTACCAAGTTGTTAACATCACAGATTGTTCATACCCATGACGTATCAGGACATATTTGAAAATCTTTGTATTTAAATTTTAATTCAAATATACACTACATGTACCTATACTGGCACAAATTTCCAATGATAATACATGTATTATTGTTCATTCGGGTGCGTCATCATTTTATACCAAACTTCAGAGTTAATTGTTTATCTTCGAAAATGATCATTGTTACACAAAAAATAAAAAAAAAATTAAAAGCAGTCAACTAGTGGACTTATTGATCAGTGATGAATAATATTTTATCTTTTTGTAGCTCTCAGTATGAACTGTCTAGCTACATGTACAAAGGGTGTGATCGTCCTCTACTAGTCTTTTTGTCGGGAAATTGATGACAGTGATTGTAAGAACAATTTGCCAGTTAAGTTTATGTTTGTTGACGATCCCGCATCCATGGATCAAAGGAGAAAAAGACATGGATGTAGCGTTGCTCAGCAATTAGCAATGAATACCGCTCAAACCGGTGCTAGGGGCCGTCTTGAACTTGCTATGAGGTATGAGTAATGCTCATTGTTGAAGGCCTCATGATGACTTCAAGATGAAAAACAACAATAAAAGCGTTGTTCCATTGCTGTGTTTTACCATGTTTTTGTGGAGATTTTGTCTCATTTGCATTTACTCCATATTCCTTCATTGTTAGATTCATTTCGAAATTTTTTTTAATTTTACTTTCTTTATCTGATTCTTCACCCAAGTTCCATCAATATCAACAAGATTATACTGATCAATATAGAATTTTATACTGATATTTTTGCTGAAATTCAATTCAATTGTGGTAACTCCAACAGTCATTGGAAATCAAGCACATGCCAAAGACTGCCAATTTCTACATAGGGTTAACCTTGAGATTCATATCTATATATCTATTCTATACAATGCATGTCACTGGTCAAATGCTATGAATTTGAAAGGTAGTTCTCCACATCAAAGATATATATGCCTACATCTAAATGTCTCTAGTTCACATAAATAATGCAAGTGTGATCTAATTTTCTAAAATACAGTGAAAGTACAATTGCTCAATCACCAAAGGGACCGATGAAAAACAGTTCGAGGGCTGATCATCATTTCTATTGATCCTAACTGAGCCTTACACTACTATATCTAAAAGAACAATCGCTTGAATTTTAGTTTAGACCATAAATAAGAAAAGGACGGTAAAATAGCTATAAGACAAGGTGAATTCACCTTGTGCTAGAGCTATTTTATCCTTTTGTGTTATTTGATGTCTAAAATTCAAGTTATTATGCTTAAAGTATGAGCGATATCACTTGGAGGAAAACAACACTACAAGGTCATGTAATTTGCCATCCTGTAGACTGTTGTATTTTGGGTCATGAAAATATGTATGTACATTTGTGCATGCTAATAATATGTACCATCCTTATATTGCCAGTGTACGGCCATGTGTGTGTGTGTTGGGGGGGGGGGGGGGGGGGNGGGGGGTAGGCTACATGTACGTTAGAGGTTGGGGTTAACAAACCGTTTACCACTTCCTAAATTGGACTAATAATCTATAATGTGATAATGACATGCAATATACAGATTCCTTCTTTCCCATATAGTACGAAGGCAAATGTAGTTATTTTTACATTTCAAACAAGAATTGAATTCCTTGGTCACCCGCCAGTCAAGCAATGTTCTAGTATACTGTTATATTATGAAATCGCAATATTTTCAAACATTCAGGGCTGTTCCAGAATTAAATGTTTGGGGTGTCTGGAGGAACATATTTTTACCCCACCACCCACCTGTAGTAAATATATCCAAAATACTAAAATCTAAACTCAAACAAATACCTATATAAGTTCATCTTAAATGTACAAGACACACTGTAAAGTTTCTCTTTTAAAATCATATTTAAGTTTCATATTCTGGTTTACATACTGCATGAAATCACAAACCTTATTGCGGGAGATACAATGTGAGAAAATGGTCGGAATAGGGGACTGGAAAAACACAAGATGATGCATCGTCATCTGTTGTCAATATCTTGTCAAGATTGTTCCCATGAAAATGAGTTGCCTGATCAAGGTATTAGACATTTCTACTATTCATCACCGAAACCGAATCCGAAACCGAGACCGAAACCGAAACCAGCATATACAGAATGAATTGTGGTTGTAATGTAAAACATTGTTTAACTGTTTGGATTTCTTTCTTTAATCTCCATATTGGACTTTCAATCGTTAATACAATGTAGTAGAAGTAATTTGGAAATCGATAATACAATGCAAAATTGTTCTCTTTTTGCTACAAAATTTCGTTTGTTGATCAATTTTGATCGTTTGTTGCTTTTAACGTATACGACCGCAAAAATTGTGTGACAATGTCATCGTTTTCAGGGTCGGCGTCTGTGAACAGCTTAACTTTGGTTGTAGTGGACGTATTATTATCAAATTTGAGAATGATGTTTCTTGGCACACCAGTAAGCTTTAGTTCCAATTTATGGTTCTTGGACCCGCCTATTGCAGTTACAAGGGTCAAAAATCGATTAAATACGACGTTTTACGTCTGTGGAAAAGATAACTTTGGTTTTAGTAAACTGATTATTATCAAATTTTAGTATAATGTTTTTAAGCATATGCATAATATGTTTGTCTTACTTTTTTGTGTCCTGGTCCAACCATTTTTTAGAAAAGGGCCAAAAGGGATTGAATCTTCATTACTTATTGGACTTTAACTGAGTTTCCTTCTGTATTCCTTTGGAAATTTCAAATCATCAAATTTATGTCGCATGAAACGTTCATGAGATAAACGTATCTCACCAAATAGCCAAAAAAATGCGGAATACTTAGTATTTTGCTCGAAAACTGAAAAGTAGGGTCTCCATGCCTAATATCAGATATTTCGCACGAAATCTTGAGGTTTCGTACATAATATATAGTATTTCGCACGAAAACTGCAAGGTATGATAACCAAGGTATTTAGTCTGCAGTTTAAACTCAGTCTTTAAAAATGACCAAAAACAATTCATTCATCTCCCTGACGAAATTTTATATACATAAATAATGTTTGAAAGGTGAGATTTTTAGTTTTTTTGTTTATACTAAGAAAATTTCATTTTATCATTATAGTTTTATATGATGAGATATACAATTTCATGAATTTTAGCATAAATAACGTCTTAAAGGAAAACTTTCAGTCTATATTCACACTCAATTTTTAGAAAGGTAAAACAATCCAGTTTTTTAAAATTATTTTATTATCTCCTCTCGAATCGGTTTTGTATCTTGCGATATAGAAATTTAACTTAGATTTTTAGTTTGTAGTTTAGAATATGTAAAATTCTAAGCCTGTCATTCCATGAATCTTAGCATTAATAAGGTGCGAAAATAAAATTTGAAGTCTGAAATTTAAACTCAATCTTTAAAAAAAAACAAAACAATATAGTTTTTTGAAAAGATTATTTCATATATTCTCTATAAGGAGTTTTATATGTTGCAAAATACACATTTTATGAATTAAAGTATTAAAAAGGTTTGAAAATCAAGATTTCTAGTTGTTTAAACTAAAATGTTTAATCTTTAAAATTTACCAAAACAATTCCGTTTTTTAAGAATTTACTTCATGATATTCTTTTGATGGAGTTTTATATGTTGCGATATTACATTAATTTCAGCATAATTAAGGTTTGAAAAGTAAGACTTTTAGTATGTGGTTTATTTCTGCTAAGATTCGAGCGATTTATTTATCGGTCCTTCAAAAGGATACCACGAAATAAATTTTCAAAATTAAATTGTTTTGGTCATTTACTAACAATAAGTTTAAACCATAGACTTAAAATCTTACAATTCTCATTCATTGTTTTTATTGGGTCCTTGATGTTCATCCTTGTATATGTGTGTGTCTTCATTTTTCTTTTCTGTGGCGTGCTCATGTTATGTCTTTGTGTCTTTGTTTTTCTATGCTGCAATTATCCTTGGCTTGTCCGTTTTAGACTGACAGTTCGGTTCTCTTTTACTTAAAATACCCTGTTGATGCTAAAATTTATGAACTTTGTATATCGCAACATGTCAACTCTTTTGAAAGGAAATATGAAATAAAATTTTCAACAAAAAAAAAATTAGTTGTATTGGCATTTATGAAGATAAAGCGTGAAATGCAGACCTAATGCTCACCTTAAAGACCTATTCAGGCTTAAAGTAAGTGATAACTGTCAATCTAAAACGAATAATCCATGGACAATCGCAACAACGGAAAAACAAAAGAAAAGAGATTCAACATTTGCACGGCATAGAAAAGAAAAAATGAAGACATACACATATACAAAGATGAATAACACAAAAACTTCATGAAATTTGTAAATTGCAACATAAATATAAGAATGATTCGCCAAACAACAAATTATGTATGTAAATTTGTTTGTTCATGATTACACCCAAAAAAAAAAATTAAACCGAATTGTAGAATTGATTACATATTTAATGCCTTAAGTTTAATCACTTCTATAAAATTGCATTTATAAATAAATCTACAGTAAACATTTCAGAAAGAAAGCTGAACTTTTAAGCCCATGAGATACTGATATACATGCAATAAGGAGAAACAAAACACAACTCATTCTGTAAAGTATGGTTTCGGTATCAGTTTCGGATTCGGTTTCGGCGATGAATAGTAAAAATGTCTACTAGTGGTATTAACTTTTGGAATAAATTACATTAAAATCCGTCAAAATTTGTAGCCATGAGAGCGCTTAAAGGGTAAATTTTGGATGAAACGGAGTTATTTTTGTGGTCAAAATCACATAACTCAAAGAAAAAATATCGCCCGAAACTGCTTTTCGAACTTGTCCAAGGTATTAGTGTTATAAATATTTAGTATACAGCGGTAATTAATGAACAAGTCAAAACATTTGGAGCGGTCATTGACTTTAATAAATAAGTAAACAAAAAATATTTATTTCTTGATTGTTGTTATTCACAAGTTTTTTCGATCTACTACTTATTCAGTAAAAAAAGAACCAAAATGACCTAAAATAAACATTTAATGATTTCAATAATCCATTCATGCTGTCATCAATTCTGGCATGTATGTTCAAATATTTAATTTTGGTCGATTATCTGTTTTATAAGTTTTATATACAAATTAACTTTGGGAACACACACATATATATACGAGTTTTACTTGTAAATCGGTAACTTCTTTTAAAAACTACAAAGTAAGCGCACGACAGTATGTGTTCGGAACAATTCATTAAGAATCCTTCATTTCTGTAATTGTTACGCCTTTTCACCTTTTTATTGTGTGTGTCTGTTTTTTTCCCCTTTTTTGTTTCTGGTGTTGCCATTGTCCTTGGATTGTTCGCTTTTAGATTGACGGTTCGGTTCTCACTCACTTAACTGTTTGGACTTAATGACTTTTCGACTGTGAACCTTATTTTACATTGATATTGCCAGTTTTCTCATTTGAGAAAAAAAAAAAAAAAAACGTCAGCTAGCTATATATAGTGCAACCGAAACTTTAATGGATATCGGATCGTGGAGAAGCAGCACAAATGCATAAACAAAATAATTCATATCAGTCTAGATGATTGCGCAACGATATCTGTAGAATATATAAGTGTTATTAATAATAAAATGACAAACTTTTCAGTCAACAAATGACTTCCTTTGTTATCTTAATTAAACACGCTTTTATATTATTGCCATTGATGATAAGATATATCAACATATTTCGAAAATTTACATATTAGAGAACAGGTATTGCCAATTATGTCAGAAAGAAATTGTCGATGAATACCACTATTTACTTATCTGTGAATACTTTAATAGTAAAAGAAAACAATTTTTGAATAATTATTTTATATCAAGGCCAAATATTCTAAAATTTAAAGAATTAATGTCTTCAAAAAGTAAACTTGTATTACAAAAATTATATTGTTTTTATAATGAAAGGTGTGTTCCCTCTTGACTAATTTGTTTGTATATAGTTGTATATATGTTTGTTATAATTATTTGTATTTATATCTCTATACCATTCTGCAATATTGGTTTATGAGAACAAAGATATATATATAGAATGTCATTTTTCTTCCCTTTTGCACAGGTGAATTATCAAAGTATGTTTACAATTAGCTGTGTACAGAGTGTTTGATATTTCATGTTACGTACAAGTTTGAAAGTTAAACATTTTACAATTAAATTAAGTAAGACAAATTGATAGTGTCAACAATATAGAAGAAAAACAAAAACATAAAAATTATGATTAAGTGTAGCCTAATTTTTGGTGTTGTATTTTTAGTATATGCGTGTGTTTCTGGATGTGTATGATCTTTGATCTATTGCCTTGTCGCTGGACTTTAATTTATGTAGTTTCGTGCTTTGCTCCTGCGGTATTCCATTACCGTTGGTTTGGTTAATGATTGTATTGCGTCAATGATAAGACAAAAATATCATTTGTACTAATTATGCACATGTGTTATATATAAAATCTGTGACAAAGTAAACATGCTGATGAAGGCCAGTAGCGCGGCCGAACCTTCCAAGAAGTTTAAGCGTTTTATTATGATTAATAGTAGCAAGGATAGAGATTTAAAAAAAAATCATATATATATATATATATATATATATATATATAATATGTTGAGTTTAAAAGCTTCCATTTTAATTACCAATTACAATTGTAGAAAACTAGGGAATAGTGGCGCTCACTGGGGTATAAAAATCCATTCTATGTTTCTTGATACAAAAGCAGCATCAATTTGTGTCGAATTGAAGACAATATTCACTGTCCCTTTCAACTGGCATTCAAAACTGAAAAAATGAATAATTCGAGCATATACCGATACGAAACATTTGTCGAGTATCTCTCTGAAGAAGTTAGATATGGTCGAATTTGAGATAATTTAAGGTAGATCGACACAAATACACAGTGCATTTAATTTGCGCATTTGCGAAACAAGAGTGGAATGCGGTATGGACTTGATTTTTAAGCCGTAATATTCCTTTACTGGCCTGTTCATTGTGACGTCATAATAAATTGACATTCACTTTCCCGCGAATGAGCTCCCTTATCTCGTAATTAATATCTATTTCTAATTATATGAGATATTTCTTTTAATCAAACGTTGAAACGTAGGTTTTTTTTCAGCTCAACAGATAGCTGAATTGATTCTCCCTTGAATATCTTTTTTTTAATCTCTGAAATTTATTTCTTATGAAGGCTAAACAATAGGCCGGTTTTCGCGGTTCTCTATATATTCTTAATAAATGTTGTTGAAAAATAGTGAATTTGGGCTGACTTTCAAAGCGTGGTGTCAGAAAAAGATGAGCGGTGACATCATTTTTATATCATTTTTTGTACAGATGAGTTACATGTAACACCTACAATATATCTTAAAAATTCTGATATTTTTATTTGGATCGAACTACCTTGACATATCAATAAACCCTTTTTAATCAAAATTATCTTCCCTTTGACCATGTTTAACTTAAATGGTAAAGGGAGATAATTGGGAAATATTTTTCATTGTCTCCCAGGTTTATTGCACCCGTACTACTATATCTTATTTCAGTCATATACATGTCAGAAAACAAGACATAATTTTTAAAAGTCTTCAAGAGGGTTTATAAATTCATAAAGTTTATATTTTTAATATATTAAATCAGTTCCTTTTGATTTGCATTTAAAATAAAACCTGAAAAATAACAAAATGCAGACAAATACTGAATCATCAAACAACGGAATATATAAGTAATTAATTTGGAGATTACACGAAAACTCTTTAAATTGGAAAGATCGCGTATATGCGTTGAAAGGATAAGCATGGCCTCTCTACATCTAGAACCCATACTGTATGTCTAGAGGCTCCTTTACACGGTGATACAAATCGCATGCGTTCTGAGGCAGGCAATTTTTGTATCATGGTACATTTACGTTTACACGACTATGTTAACCTTTTCTGACCTTTCATATACGGTTTTCATTGGTTAAAATAAAAAAGACGCATGCAACTTATATCATGAAATCACGAAATAGAACATGTCATATCCCAAATTATGTATCATGCAACTTCAAAAAATTGCATGCTACACAAAAATGCAAAGTTTACACGATATTATTTGTATCATGCTTCAAGACGCATGCAACTTGTATCGCCGTGTAAATCGGCCTTAACACTTAATATAGAGTCAAAGTTTGTGTAATTGACATCAGAAACACCATAATGATCCAGTCTGCCAATATACGACATCCTCAATATCATTTTTGCCTCGGTTGTATTGAAACGTCTGAATTGTATCAATGAAACGACAAAACTGTGTGTGATAAGAGTTGGCCACTTTTAGTACACCAATACAAATTTTTCATTTTACTCTTACGACTTTTTTTACCGAGAAACAAGCAAATCAATATTTTCAATTTACTTATATAATTGCTGTTGAAGAAATAATTTGTCAATAAACAAGATATCAAAATATACGACTCGAATATTTTACGTGAGGATATAGAGTAAATGAACATAAGACCATAACACATATGTTAACTACAACTGCAATAATTTTAATGAGCTGTATGGCCATTTCGGAAATTGAAATAGAAATGCATCATTATAAAACAACATGAAAAGTGATATATTTTTGGTGGTGTTAAAACAATATATAGACTAACAATAGACAGAACTAGAACGAACGAATTATTTGCGAAAACTGTAATGCTTTTATAAGAATTAGAATTGAAAAAAATTAGAATCAAGGGACAGTAAAGGAATAAAATTTTACAGAAAATACATTTTTTAAATTAAATTAACTGGCACGATTTGTTTACATAAATTGAGATACTACATATTTAATACTTCAATAATTAGATATTGAATATCGCGCTATTTCTAGTATAAAAGAACTTGATGTAATCAAACCTCGCATATTTGAACGTTGTGCTTTTTAAAATTCAATTTAAATTATTCCTCACCATATTGTAAACTAGAATGTCTGTAGTATTTACATATTATCTTTTAATGGACGTATTTTTCAAATCGATACATATTTAGTTTGAGTGGACATGCTTACAGAATTAATTAAAACATATGTGTCATCCTTGTTTATTTTACCTAGTATATGATCACATTTGTTTTACATAACTGGGCGTTCTTATCTTTCGGAAAAAATCATAATTTTACCTAAACACAATTCATTTGAACATATATATATCGGAGTCGGGGCTTGATTGATACATATAATTTCTGTCCTTATCTGAGCAAAATGTCATATTATGTGCAAAATTATTTAATTGGAAGTTTAATATGGAGACAAATTTAATGAAGTTGCATTACTTCATTTTTGGAATTACGTTAACACATCGAATGCACGGTAAGTAACAAATATGCAATGCAACCAAAACATGAAAATGTTAGATTTAAGGTGGCTCACTCCTGGATTTCTTGAATCCCATTTAAATTTATTAAGCATCGTAGACTTCATGAAATGGTTAAAAAGAAATAAATTGGTCCTTGTGCTTTTAACAGAGATGGAAGACATTAAATGTTTGGTGGGAAATTGTTTTCTCTTGAGTTACCCTTAATTTAACATGGTGACTATTTTTGCCGAACAGTTAGGAATTTATATTATAAATTTTATGAAAACTTGTGTTTTAATTTGACCTATAGATAACATTCATAATATATAAGGTGGGGGTCCGTGTGTAATTTTTGTTAAGACATTGAACTGGAGAAAACCGGATGAGTTCCAAAATCTGACACAAATTCAAAAATGTTATGAGTGAGCCACCTTAAAAGCTTTATAGCGATACGTTTTTCATATTATTTTTTCCTTTAAAATCGCAAACAGTTCTAAATAAATCTATTACTTCGTTTGGAAAGTATTTTACCCATGCAAAGGGTAATAACAGGTATTGAAATCACTACAGTCCGTCTTAATCAAACATTCTAAAGGATTTTCTGTTTTCTTTCTTTTTTAGCTCACCTGACCCGAAGGGTCAGTGTGAGCTTTTGCCATCACTTGGCGTCCGTCGTCCGTCGTCCGTCGTCCGTCTGTCCGTCGTCTGTTAACTTTTACATAATCATCTTCTCCTCTGAAACCACTGAAGCAAATTCAACCAAACTTTACAGGAATGATGTA
>MJUU01066580.1:274257-297511 GCA_002080025.1 Modiolus philippinarum
ATATCGCGCTATTTCTAGTATAAAAGAACTTGATGTAATCAAACCTCGCATATTTGAACGTTGTGCTTTTTAAAATTCAATTTAAATTATTCCTCACCATATTGTAAACTAGAATGTCTGTAGTATTTACATATTATCTTTTAATGGACGTATTTTTCAAATCGATACATATTTAGTTTGAGTGGACATGCTTACAGAATTAATTAAAACATATGTGTCATCCTTGTTTATTTTACCTAGTATATGATCACATTTGTTTTACATAACTGGGCGTTCTTATCTTTCGGAAAAAATCATAATTTTACCTAAACACAATTCATTTGAACATATATATATCGGAGTCGGGGCTTGATTGATACATATAATTTCTGTCCTTATCTGAGCAAAATGTCATATTATGTGCAAAATTATTTAATTGGAAGTTTAATATGGAGACAAATTTAATGAAGTTGCATTACTTCATTTTTGGAATTACGTTAACACATCGAATGCACGGTAAGTAACAAATATGCAATGCAACCAAAACATGAAAATGTTAGATTTAAGGTGGCTCACTCCTGGATTTCTTGAATCCCATTTAAATTTATTAAGCATCGTAGACTTCATGAAATGGTTAAAAAGAAATAAATTGGTCCTTGTGCTTTTAACAGAGATGGAAGACATTAAATGTTTGGTGGGAAATTGTTTTCTCTTGAGTTACCCTTAATTTAACATGGTGACTATTTTTGCCGAACAGTTAGGAATTTATATTATAAATTTTATGAAAACTTGTGTTTTAATTTGACCTATAGATAACATTCATAATATATAAGGTGGGGGTCCGTGTGTAATTTTTGTTAAGACATTGAACTGGAGAAAACCGGATGAGTTCCAAAATCTGACACAAATTCAAAAATGTTATGAGTGAGCCACCTTAAAAGCTTTATAGCGATACGTTTTTCATATTATTTTTTCCTTTAAAATCGCAAACAGTTCTAAATAAATCTATTACTTCGTTTGGAAAGTATTTTACCCATGCAAAGGGTAATAACAGGTATTGAAATCACTACAGTCCGTCTTAATCAAACATTCTAAAGGATTTTCTGTTTTCTTTCTTTTTTAGCTCACCTGACCCGAAGGGTCAGTGTGAGCTTTTGCCATCACTTGGCGTCCGTCGTCCGTCGTCCGTCGTCCGTCTGTCCGTCGTCTGTTAACTTTTACATAATCATCTTCTCCTCTGAAACCACTGAAGCAAATTCAACCAAACTTTACAGGAATGATGTATGGAAGGTCCTTTACGAAGATTGCTCATATCGTTCCAATCTGATTAAAAACATGGCGGCCAGCGCGGAATTTAGATTTAACATTGGACCCTATGGGAAAATTCACAATTTCTTCTTCTGCTCTGAAACCGCTGAAGCAAATTCAACCAAACTTTACAGGAGTGATGAACTGAAGGTCCTTAACAAAGATTGCTCATTTCGTTCGGATCCAATTAAAAACATGGCTGCCAGCACAGAACATAGTTTATTTTCGCTCTATGGGAAATTCACATAAAAAACAAGGCCACCATGCAGAACATGGAAAACCCTGCTTCAGCATTTTGTCAGGTGAGCGATTCAGGCTCAGTGTCTGAGCCTCTAGTTTTTTTTTTGTTAAACAAAAATACTGCACATAAAGATGTCAACAGAAACTTTGATAACTATAGCTTTGCTACACAAGTACCCTGTAATACCAGTACCACAATACAATCCATACTTGACCTGAATTTTCACCATGATGTCTATATTTTTAAAATTTTGCATCTATATTTATACCTCCACGATCAGACAAAGAGATGTGAGGGACTGTTTACGTCAAACTTAGGTTTCCAAATCGAAACCCATTACTGATGTAGTAAAATGGCAACCACAACTGTTACAGTAAACAAAATTAATTTGAAGTGAATTCGCTCTTTTTTTTACAGTCATTCCATATTTGAGCAAATGTTGATTCTCTGAAAGAAGTTGTTTACTTCGTTCTTAAAATTAATTTTTAAAAACTGATAAACTTGATAATATGATTGTATATCTATTTATTTCATCCAAATTGTCCATGTTAAAAATAAATCTTATTGTTATACTGTAATATAATTTCAAAATGTTTGTATTTCATTTGTACATAACGAAAGAATTTGTGTCCCAATCTCGGAAGCCATCAATGAAATATAAAACATTATGTGTATGGCTTTTAAGATATTTATGCTATCCCAGACAAAGTTATTCTACGTTTCTTTTGATTATTCTTCTTATTATTATTATCTTTGAATAATTTTGTCAGATCTATTATTTCTAATGGGTGTACGAAACTATTTCAAACTTACCTCACAGTTACATCGCCAGCTGAAATGTGTCCAAAATCTTTAGAATTTTCAAAATGGCTGCTATTTCCAAAATGTCGCCTTTTTACGTTAAAATTGGAAGATGCAATATCTCCGGAATTGCATTGAAATATTTGTTTAAATTTTGTTATATCGACTATTTCTCGCGATTGCAAATGTAGTTATTTTTACATGTCAAACAAGGTCACCCGCCAGTCAAGCGATATACTAGTATACTTTATGAAAATTGCAATATTTTCAAACCACCAGGACTGTTACAGAATTAAATGTGTGGGGGTTTCGGGAGGAACATATTTTTTACCCCACCACCACCTTCCTATATATCCAAAATACTAAATTCTAAAATCAAACAAATATTGTAAGAAAAGTTTAGGTTGACTGGGCGGAGTTACTTGTCACTCAGGATTTGATCATTCCAAAAGAGCAATAGGTACAATAGACCAAAATGCAGGGTAATCTTTTTAATAGATCAATAATTGTTTTATTGGTGAATGTTCCTATTTTATCTTAAGGCATACAAATTACAAACTATTTGATTTTAAAATGTGTTCACAATACAAATGATTACATGATCATTAATGATTAATTTGATTGTAATCTTTTAACACCTAATGTTGGCACTACACTGAAAAAGTAGATGTTCCCCAGTTCAAAGTTTAAGGCAAACTCCGCCCAGTCAATCTTAACTTTTATTACAATACCTATTAACATAATTATATAAGTTCATCTAAAATGTACAAAACACAGCTGTACAGTTTCTCTTTAAAAAATCATATTCAAGTTTCATATTCTGGTTTACATACTGTATGAAAGCACAAACCTTATTGCGGGAGATATACATGTGAGAAAATGGTCGGAATACGGGACTGGAAAAACACAAGATGATGCCTTGTCACCAGTTGTCAATATTTTGTCCCCATGAAAATGAGTTGCCCGGTCAAGGTATTTGTGATATTAACATTTAGTATAAATTTCATGAAAATCCGTCAAAATTTGTTGCCATGAGAGCGCTTACAAGGTCAATTTTTGGATAAAAGAAGTCATTATTGTGGTCAAAGTCCAATAGCTCTGTCAAAAAGTATCGACCAAGACTGATTTTCGAACTTGACCAAGGTATTGGTGGTATAAATTCGAAAAATTCATAAAGTTACAGCGAAAATTGATAAACAAGTCAAAACAGTTCATCGGTCAATGACTGTAGTAAATAAGTAAATAGTAGTTATTTATTCCTTGATTGTTGTAATACACAATAGAATGAAAAAAGATCAATCAGAGATTGCAATCCCCCCGCTCACCTTTTTTGCACCAACACTAAAGTTTGGTTTTGAAAATGTATATATAGGAATCATCAATAAAAATTTCATTTAAAATTAAAGTTTTTTGAAATCTGACTATTGAAAATGATCATCATTACTGTTAGGAATTGAAAAAGATATGGTTGCTAGGTAGAATTCCCAAAACTAAGAGGTCTTTAAAGACTTTCAGGAAATTTGCCAAAATAAGAATCAAAGATTTTTGCAGTTTTTCTTATGAAAACAATGATTCTTAATGTAAGGAATTGAAAAAGATATGGTTGCTAGGTAGAATTCCAAAAAATAACAGGTCTTTGAGAGTTTCAGGAAATTTACCAAAATTAGAATCAACGTTTTTTGCAATCTGACTATTGAAAATGATCATCATTACTGTTAGGAATGGAAAAATATATGGTTGCTAGGTAGAATTCCAAAAAATATTAGGTCTTTTAGACTTTCAGGAAATTTACCAAAATAAGAATCAAAGATTTTTGCAATCTGACTATTGAAAATGATCATCATTACTGTTAGGAATTGAAAAAGATATGGTTGCTAGGTAGAATTCCCAAAACTAAGAGGTCTTTTAGACTTTCAGGAAATTTACCAAAGTAAGAATCAGAGTTTTTTGCAATCTGACTATTGAAAATGATCACTCATAAAATAAGGCACCAATAAGATATGGTTGCTAGGTAAAATTCCAAAAAGTAATGGGTCTTTGAGAGTTTCAGGAAATTTACCAATATAAGAATCATATTTTTGAAATTTAAGTGTTCATACTAGCTGATGACATTAAAGAGATGCTTAATTATATGATTTCATGTTAGAGTTTAAAAAAATATTTGTCGTTGACATTTTCAGGAAATTTACCAAATTTGGCACCGAAGCCAAAATTATAAATTCTTATCTTGGATTCCAAAAGCAATTCATAGCAATTCCCCATGAAAATGTAAGCCACAAAATGAAAAATATACATAAAGTTCCAATCATATGCTGAGTACTTATTGTTTTAAGTTTTTTGGTCCCTTAAGGGCATGCCCCCATGGGTCATACAAAATGTCCGCTATCATTAGCAAATTAGATAAACATAATGGAACTCATATAGAAAGTTTCAGCTTCCAAACATAAATACTTCAGAAATTCACATATTACTGGATAACTCGAAATACAATTTCGCTCATTTTTCCGCCGTGAGGGCAAATTTAAAAATTCCGAAACCTCTGGGACAGACAACTGTTACAGTGTTTCTTATACCCTTAAAACCAGGTTTCTGCAACTTAAGGTGCAAGAGGAGTTCTAGCTGAATCGTTTTTTTCGTTTTTTGAACCCTCTGGAGGCCATGCCCTGAGGGGTCAAATGAAAATTCCGACAACCTCTGTGAAGTTGCCACATAATATGGGAGTCGATTCCCGGGTTTCAACTTTCTAGCCCAAATAGCCTTGGAGATTTCTCTGATTATTGGATATCGCGAAAATTCGTTTTCGCCCATAATTTGCCCCTAGGGCGTTTGATAGGAACTCCGAACCCCTAGCGCGCTAGTGCCGATCATGCTCTAGTATGGTGCCAAGTTTCAAATTTCTACCTCTTATAGTTCCAGAGCTATCGGGGAGCACTATACACATACGTACGTACCTACGTACGGACGGACGGACGGACTGCATTACATAATCCCCCGCTTTCGCTAAGCGGGGGGATAAAAAAGAAGGGAAACGGGCAATGTGTCAAAGAGACAACAAGTTTGTTTGATCTGCTACTTATTAAGTCAGAAAAAAAATTCTCACTGATACTGCCGATGTCTACTGAAATTTATGATGATTCTTGACCAAACCCTTCGGGAAGTTTTGAGTTTGATTTTTCTTCAGTAGTGCGACAGTGTTCTTCCAGCAGACTAGGCTAGCCGGCAGTTTAGCGGCGAGCACCCCTTGACCCATCTTTCAAAATTACGTATTGTCTTTTTCTCTCCTTTCAAGATTGTGGTCTTGGAGTTAGCAGTCTACCTGTATTGGTTTTTATTCGTCTGTTTTATACAAAAGGGGAAAGGGGACAGATAAAGGGGAGGTTTGGGTACCCATAAACCGGTTTAACACTACCGCTGGCTTTTGCTAGTGCCGGTACCAAGTCCGGCTGTCCCGAGTTCCTATCGTTGTATACGTTTGTCTTTTGTCTTATACTTGTTTTTTTTGTGTAGTTCCCTTGCAAATTGTTGCATGTAATTATAATTTTCAGCCATTGTAGGCGTTTCCTGTTATTAATTTTTTAACATAAAATAAATAGTTTATGATTAGAATAATCCATTCATGTTATCATCAATTCTGGACATGTATGTTCAAATATTTAAGTTTGGTCAAGTATCTGTATTATAACTTTTGACAAATTAATTCTTTTAAAAACTCCGAAGTAAGCTCACAATATTGTGTGTTCGGAGCAAATCATTAAGAATCCTTTATTTTTGTAGTTGTTACGCCTTTCACCTTTTTGTACAACTGTTTTAACTATTTGGACTTAATGAATCTTTGACTGTGAAGCTTATTTTACATTGATATTGCCAGTGTTCTCCATTGAGATAAAAACGTCATCTAGTACAACCGAATCTTTAATGGATATCGGATCGTGGAGAAACAGCACAAATACAGCATATCAATGGCCATACAGCTCATTAAATTATTGCAGTCGGAGTAAACATATGTGTTATGGTCTCATGTTCATTTACTCCATATCCTTTCGTAAAATATCAAAATAATTCATATCAGTCAAGAAGATTGTGCAACGATATCTATAGAATGTATACAATTTTTCAGACAACAAAATGACCTTCCTCGGTATCTTAATAAAACGCGCTTTTATATTATTGCCATTGAGGATAAGATATTTGGAATATTTAAATATTACATGTAGAATGTCATTTTTCTTCCCTTCCACACAGGTGAATTACAAAAGTAAGTTTACAATTCGCAGTGTACAGAATGTCAGATATTTCATGTTACATGCAAGTTTGAAAGTTAAACATCTTTATTAAATTTACCAAGACGAATTCATAGTGTCAACTGTAGAAATAAATAAAACACAAATACATTATGATGAGCCTTAAGATCCATCGTTGATTATCCCGACAAATATTTGTTTTCTGTTTATTTCGTTGGGATGTACATTTAAAACCCGATGTTCTTTGATCCAAAATATAAGTGGGTTATCACGTTGGGGATCTTTCAATTGACTGCTCTGTTCGATGATGGGTATTTTCATTTTTATCGATATCCTCGATATTTTGATATAACAACCTGAAGTGTTGACTCACGGGCAGAAGTGGCATTTTGCTAAGGTGACTTCTGTGTCCGTTCAAATTCAAACGGTTGTGGAACGATTGCTTTGACTCGCCTACGTATTACAGTGCTTGTCTCCACAAGAGTGACTGTTTTTGATATGGTATTAATTGTATTAGACACCTCTGCCGGTACCAATAAGTTTCTCAGGCTGTCTGGTTGTTTGAATGCAACTAAAGCAGGCCCGGGAAAAATTTTGGACAAGTCTGGAGCTTTTTCAACAGATATCTGGTGCTAACGAACAGTGTTAAAAGTGTTTTTTTAGGGAAGGACAGTATATGAGAACACAAGGTGTTCTTTTGTCCATTTTCTCCCTTGTGCGTTAATAAGGTGCTCCTTGGAATATTCAGAGCTTTCTGAAAACATTTTTTAATGTTGCTGTTTCTACACCCTCTCCGTTTAAGACTGTTTTTGAGTTCACCTATTTGTTTTTCCCAGAGTCTTCCTTCGAACAGATTCGTCTTATTTGAGAGCTTTGTTGTATGGAATGTTTTAGTTACATGTGTAGGATGACACCTGCTCGGCAAAGGGTAATGGTTGGTATCCGTGTATATATTTTTTGATAACTACCCCTTTACAACGGGGTCAAGCACTGATTACTCTTTATTTAGGGACCAACTCAGTCCTGCCGTTGGGTGTGGGGTTTCCTCACCGTTCATTGAAGATCTTATGGTGGTTTTGAGTTGTTATTACTCCCCTTTGGGTCGTTGTATCTTTGACACATTCCCCGTTTCCCTTCTTTTTCCTATTAATACATGGGATTTTCCATATCAGCACGATTATCATCCCGAGACTCTCACATCATCCCGTGGCGCCAGCCGAGGGCTGATATGGGTCGAGGATGATAACCGCGCTGATATTGAAAAGGCCATGTCTTAATCTGTTTATTATATACT
This sequence comes from Modiolus philippinarum, assembly GCA_002080025.1. Classification (NCBI taxonomy): domain Eukaryota; kingdom Metazoa; phylum Mollusca; class Bivalvia; order Mytilida; family Modiolidae; genus Modiolus; species Modiolus philippinarum. The sequence continues at coordinate 282,122 of MJUU01066580.1, forward strand.
TCCAATTAGAAGTAATCGTCACACTCGGGCTCAAATAGCCATATCACCGGGCTGATATGGATATTTCAGAACGAGGCGGCCTAATATGGCCATATCAGACTGGGTATATGATATGGACTATTAACTTTCGACTATATTAAATATGCAAAACAGAACATATCTTCGCCAAGTATGTAATAATAAGAAATATTTACAGATAAAATAAAAATTCACATTTCATAACAATAAGTCAATGTTATTAAATAAAACATTGTTATCAGTATAGAAATAAAACACTGTCCAGTCACACGGTAAAATTTTAACTTACACTGATCCTAGAATATAAAATCAAAGCAATTTTATAAAACTGTAATTATTTACATAAAGATATTCTACATCTGTGAAATATTAATACGTAAAAATACTGTACGTCTTGTGAGGCATTTATATAAAAATATTTTACATATTTTTTCCGCTTCAATACCAAAACATTCCATTTTAACAAGTTAGGATATACAATTATTTTCATATGATTAGCAAAACAGAACGAGTAATAGTGTACAGCATATGCATTCAAAATATAAACCGCAAATGTACCGACTGTTTACTAGCGTTAAATGTTGGGAACCAAACTGAACGACCATAAGAAATACATGTAGTAGGTCTTACGACCGATGTCCATAATGTGCTTCAAAAAATTATTCTGTTGAAGTGGAAATCCTTGCCAAGAATTCCTGTTGCCTGATTCAAATTCTTTGTAAAATTATCCTTAAGATTATTTTCTGAAATTAGCCTTAAGATTATTTTCTGAAATTATCCTTAAGATTATTGTCTATGTGGTATAAAGAAATTTATTGATTTTGAGAAGTACACCCCTAAATACTTGTATTCATTTGCTTCTTCAAAAGTATCATAACCTAAAGTCCATCGTTTATTCTTGTCAATTCGCTTTCCTATCACTAATTTTTTTTCGGGTTTACTTTAAAGTTCCAGTTTTTTTACTTTTCACAAATTCATGAGTGATATATAATAATTTTTGAAGCTCTTCTTCTGTTTTCCCAGTAAGAACAATGCCATCGGTAAGCAAAAGACAATCTACTATTTCGAAAGCAAATTCAATACCTAGACTGCTGGATTGCAACATTTCAACGAGGTCCGTCATTAGAATTGAAAATAAAGTAGGGGACAAAACACACCCTTGCTTCGGTCCAAATTCCTACTTGAACCAATTTGATTCGTGATCTCCAAAAATAACTTTATTGCTCACGTTTTTTTACAATGAGCGTTCTAACATCTAGCCTTTCCCTTTTGCCAAAGTAACTAGAAAAAGACTATCACTCGAAACTATCAAAGGCCTTTGAGAGATCCAGGAAGGCAAGATAAATATTTGACCTCTCGCTCTTGCTTACACTACAAAGACCCTGTAGAGTGAAGAGGTGGACCTCTTGTCTTCTTTCAATTCTGAGTGCACCTTGGACATCCCCGAGGATATTTTGTTCTTCAAGATAGTTCACAACAGTATATTCAACAACTTTACAGAATACCTTGTAGACATTTGGAATGACATTTAACCTCTGTAATTATCCAAATTATAGCCGAATCCCCCCCCCCCCCCCCCCCCATGTGGAGTTGTTTGATTATACCTTTATGCCATTCATTAGGAATTATTTCCAAATCAGATAACAAAAAGCTCTTGTAATGAAGTCAAAAGGCTGTTTACAATATATTTACAAAATTTATCAGGAATATCCTCTATTCCGCTGGGTTTACCTAATTAACTTTTTTTTACAACAGACAAGATCTTGTCACAAGCTATCTTCACACACAAAGAAGTTTCCATCGGAATACTGTTATTTTTCAATTTTGTCTTTGAAGTATTTACTTCATGATCTAATGCACTAAGACGACTTTCATTCACACCGATGGAACTTAAATGGCAATGTAATATATATTTATATATATCATTGGGTTCTGTTAAGATCGTCTTTAGATCTGCAACATCCCTGATTTTGGCAGGACTTTACCTCGCGTTTTTATCTCTTAAAAAGTCGAAATCCCTTTCATATATTCATAATTCGCAAAGTATCAATTTATTTTAAATCAGTAAGTAACAGTATACTGGAACTTGTCTACCATTACAATCGGCTGGTTAAGACTATACATTGAAATGATTTCAATAATATCGACCAAATTATGACCCAGACACTAAGATCAGTTCCACAGACCTGATCGTGTCCATTATGTGGTAAGAGGAGTACAGTTTCTTTAAAGGAAGTAAAAAGACCCCTTCCATACTTCTCGATGTAGAATCCACCTTTGTCATAAAAAAGGCAATTTTTTTCAATACAGGTTGCAATTATTTAGCATTGAAGAAATAACTCTCATATTCGCTCCTGCTCCAAATTATACTATATCGTCGCACAGTTGTTCAGTCCTACCAGTAGGACTAAATAAGTACCGATGAAAATGTGACCATACAGAATCAAAATGATATCAACACATTTTTCATTTTTGTGTTGTTTTGGGCATCTTTGGTCGGTGAGTAGTGCTGTATAATAGTTCTGGGCTATTGTTGTGGTTCCTGTGAAAACAATCGTCATTGAGTAATGCTGTATAATGGTTGTTTGTCATTGTTATCGTTCCTGTCAGAACTATCATATGTCAAAGGAGTATTCAATACTCACTAGAAGATGTTCGATTTAAAATCAATGAGACAAATTTATTTCAATTAACTATTTAAAACATGAGTTGTATCACGTTTTTAGTGCGGATTGTATTGTTTACTTTGTTTACAACAAATTTTGTGCAAAAAGCGATTGTAACCAAGATTTGTTTGCATTTGAAGGATAAGACGGAAATTTCCTCAATCATTAGAATATAAATTGTATATTTTTTTATCTTATTCCAATGTAGAATTTTAAATATAAAGACAAAAAGGAATGTATGAATTATTTAACAAAAAGGTTCTCTTTGATGAGGACATTACCGATTACTTTTAGAATTCACAATAAAAAAAGAGATTTAAAATTCTTAGCAAATGCTGTGCTCTGGCACGTTGCCATCTTGTATGCAAATGTTTTTCTGAATATAATTCTCAAACCTTTTTCTATGACAAAGCTATAATACTGTTCATAGTGTGTTAGCATATTTTTTTCAAATTGATTTCTTTTGAATGCTGCCCGGGGCCAAGTGTTCGATATTGAAGGGCCGGAGGACGAAGGGTTTAAAAAATTGTTGTACCCTGCAAAAAGGCTTAAATAACATCATTCCTACCACAATATCGAGGGATGAGATTGTAAAAAAATCACACTTCAGTTTTAGCATCATTTGGCATTAATGCCAATGATGAAAACAATCAACTTCCTTACATCTACTGGGTACATAAACTTCATAGGAATCCATACAAACAGAGATTCATTGCGGGGTCTTCTAGCTGCACCACTAAACCTCTTTCACAGCTTCTCACAACTTTGTTGACCGCAGTCAGAGATGGCATGAAAAATTAGCTTACTCCATAAGCGGTGTAAATCAAATGTGGATTCTTCAAAATTCAAAAGATCTCCTTGAACAGCTATCCTCAACCAGTCTTACTCATTACCATAGCATTCAAACCTTTGACTTTTTTCTACAATTACAATCGGCTGGCTAAGACTATACATTGAAATGATTTCAAGAATATCGACCAAATTATGACCCAGACACTAAGATCAGTTCCACAGGCCTGATCGTGTCCATTATGTGGTAAGAAGAGTATAGTTTCTTTAAAGGAAGTAAAAAGACCCCTTCCATACTTCTCGATGTAGAATCCACCTTTGTCATAAAAAAGGCAATTTTTTTTCAATACAGGTTGCAATTATTTAGCATTGAAGAAATAACTCTCATATTCGCTCCTGCTCCAAATTATGCTATATCGTCGCACAGTTGTTCAGTCCTACCAGTAGGACTAAATAAGTACCGAAGAAAATGTGACTATACAGAATCAAAATGATATCATTATACAACCCTGCCACACAATAAACTTAAAACAGTAATTGAAGATTTAATACATCAATGTTTCTGCACTAAAAATGGAGAACTCAGATACAACTATTTAGTTATAGGAAAAGACAAGACAAATTTTGAAAGGACCACACTGATTCAAACAAGAAGTACACCGAGAATGACGTAATAAAAATGTTAGAATTTTTGATCGACAATATTTTTGTGGAATTCGGAGGTCGTGTTTTCCAACAGACAATAGGGATTCCTATGGGAACTATCTGTGCGCCGCTTTTAATTGACCTTTTCCTTTACTCGTACGAGGCCAAGTTTTTACAACGGCTTATTCAAAGAAAACAAAAATATTTAGCCCAGTCCTTTAGTTTCAGCTTCCGCTTCATAGACGATGTACTTTCTCTTAATAATCCTAAATTTAAGGAGTATTTACATCAGATCTATCCCAATAAGCTTGAAATTAAAGAAACAACTGAAACATTCGTACCTAGATCTGTTATTGTATATTGACGAAGATGGACGTTTGAAGTCTAAGCTGTATGATAAGCGTGATGATTTTAATTTCCCAATAATGAACTTTCCCTTTCTTAGCAGCAATATACCTACCTCTCCAGCCTATGGAGTGTACATTTCACAGTTGATTCGTTACTGTCGAGCGTGTAGTTTGTACAGTAATTTTTTGAACAGAGCAAAAACACTGTCCCAAAAGCTGCTTAGTCAGGGATTTGTTCAACCTATGTTAACTTCATCCCTTAAGAAATTCTATGGCCGTCACCATAACATCATCGAAAGATATGACGTCTCAGTATCCCAAATGAAAGTGGACATTTTCAGCTAGATTCACGTCTTCCCGGATTTGACTGCCGACTTTGACATTTTCCTAGATTGACCAATTCACGGTGTGACGGGTGCTGTTAACAGAGCAGGACATGTTTACCCTTCCGGAGCTTCTGATGTCACTCTCAGTTTCACTGGAGTTCACACTGTAAGTGCTTTGTTTTGAATGTTGTGATTTCTGTTTCTGTGCTTTGTGTCTGTTGCGTCGTTGTTTTGTGTCTGGCGTCATTGTTTTCTGTGTTCTCGTTTTGGCCATGCCTTTGGACGTCGATTTTTGTAAATTTCACTCCTTTGTTCCTTCGGTATTCTACTGCCGTTGTTTCCTACATGTACATCTAAAACAATTCACATCATAAACTGGATTTTTCCCACCTTAAACATTTCCAACTTTGGAATTCTCCAAACATTTCATTATATGAATTTCCGAATATTTCGATTTTAAAAAGTAAGAGCACGATATTATGCGGTCGAAAAAAATCAGTAGGACTCCTTTATTTTTAAACACGTATTACGGCATATCCTCTGTCCGTCGGCCCGTACGTAAATTTTTTGGCTTCCGGTGTTTTTTCTCCGAAACCGCTTAACATATTGATTTGATATTTGGTATATGAGTTTATCTTCGTGAGATGCACATGTACATATCAAGTTTGAATTTGGTTCTGGTTGGTTGGTTTTTTACAGAGTTATGGGCCTTGGACTTAGTGAAATTTCGAAAAAATAGGTTTCCGGGTTTTTTTTTGCTTTAGCCGCATGACGTATAGATTATATATTAGGTAAATGAATGTACCATCAAATACGAATTTGTTCCGGATTAGATAATTTTTTACAGAGTTTCGTCCTTTGGACTTAATAAATTTTTGAAAAATATCAGTTTCTTAAAGTATTCTTTACAATTTGTGAACTTGTAGATTTGATATTTGTTTATGAATTACTGATTAACTTTAAATTTTGTTCCTTTTCTATGCATTAACATTTATTAAATAACCTAATACCGAAGTTACTCTTATTAAATTGTAACATCTTGGTAAGTCACATATTCGGTTTGATTTTTTTTTTAATTTTGTTGCGATCCGATATTGGCATAGAGTTCGAGTTGACTGTGGACGGGCGTATCATGCGCTAATGGGTCCTGGAACCATACGACTCCTACAAAATTTTTGTTATCAATAATGTAAAAAATGATTTGTGCTTAACCTTGGTCAATACCGAAAACTTGCGTTCCTACTATATTGAAAAGTCATTATATCTTGATTCACAGTCTTCATTTTCAAGCTAGAGAACAATATTACACTGCTAATCAAATGTAATAGGACAGGTACATTTTCCTTGCTCTTTTTCGTTGAAGTAGACAAAGAAGCTGGTTTGTTCATAACAACGTTTGGGAAATATTGTGGCTACAACTCTTGCTCAAAACGTATCATTACACAAATACTGGATGATATACACCTATGAAATGGTGCTATTTGTTCTTATTTTTTTTAATTTTTCTGTTTAAGCTATTCAATGTTCTTGTCCGATATTTATTACCCTTGAATATCGAGATTCATAATTTCTTTCATTGTAATTAGTACTTACTGTATTTATAGAGAAATTTGGAATTAAACCAAATCAGATAATTTTTTATCGACAGCTGTAAAAAAGCAGCAATATTTATATTTTAAGTATCAATTGTCTTTTTAGCTCACCTGGCCAACGGCCATGTGTGCTTTTGCCATCACTTTGCGTCCGTCGTCCGTCCGTAAACTTCCACATTTTAATTTTCTTCTCTGAAACCACTAGGTCAAATGAAACTAATCTTATAACAAATGTTCCTTGGCATGAGGAGACTAAAGTTTGTGATTTTGGTGCAGATCGGAAAACCAACATGGCTGCTCTGGCTAAAAATAGAACATAGGGGTAAATTGCAGATTTTGGCTTATAACTCGAAAACCTTTACAGATATAAAAAAAAATCTGACAGGTAAAAATGATCAGCATGATGAGATCTACCCACTGTGCAATTTTGAAGAAAATCTGAAAAAGCAACTCAGAGTTATAGCTCTTTTTCCGTTAAATTTTCAAATTTTTTGCATTTTTTATTTCAAAGAGTGTAACAGATTGAGGTCAAGTAAAAATTGCAAAAATGTTCAGCATATTCAAATTTTGAAGATAATCCATAAAACCTTGTAGGAGTTATTGCCCTTTTTTCACCGAATTTTTAAAATTTTCGTATTTTTCATCTTTTATCTCCAAAACTATAGAAGATGAAGGTTAATTGTAAATTGATGAATGTTTGCCGTGCTGTGGTGACTTCAAAACTGATGTTGAAAATTGTTCCTTGACCGCCATTTTCAAAAATTAAACATTATCCGATTTCAATGAAATTTGGTTTCCAAATAGATAATGATGTTGCGACTTCAAAACCGGTGTTGAAAATTGTTCGTTGACAACCATTTCCAAAATGGCCGCCATAAAAGGCGGGAAAATTTTACATTGTCCGATTTCAATGACATTTGGTTTCCTAATTGGTCTTGATGTCGCAACTTCAAAACTCATGTGAAAAATTGTTCGTTGACCGCCCGCCAAAAAAAGGCGGGAAAATTCAACATTGTCCGATTTCAATGAAATTTGACTTCCAAGTAGATATTGATGTTGCGACTTCAAAAATTGTTTGTTGACTGCCATTTACAAAATGACGTCTCGACTTCAAAACTGGTGTCGAAAGTAGTCCTTAGCAAGAATGTTTTTTGCCAAAAAGCCGAACAAAGAAATATAGTAAAACATGATCAGGCTTTTAAAAACAGTTCAAGATATTGGAGGTGTTTGAGCTACGAAAGTTTGAGAAACTGAAGATCAACTGTATAACTTACAATGTTACCTTGATTGTGGCAACTGAAAGCCAGATGAGCGATACAGGCTCCTGGGAGCCTCTGGTTTGTCTACAGTATGGCGTTTCAATTATTAACTTTTAAACAGAAAGTTTTTTTTTGTAAAATCGCAACTAGAACTATTAAAAACCAGTGTTGTGTTATTTTATACAATATAGCGTTGTAGGTTTTATTTTTTTACAATTTCTTTTTTGTGAAATCTAATCTCCTAGTACTCCTAGTGGAAGATGACTACCAGTATCTTTTTTTAATGAGATATTTTTAAAATGAATTAACAGATTTAACGTATAAAATGTTGGGCATCAGTATTGAGCAACCGGATAAATTCCAATTTTATAGGTTTCTACTTATAATTCATAACATGAACTCGTATTTAGACGGAAAGCCTCATTTTAGTTTAAATCATGAAGTAATGATATAAGGAAAACGTCCATCATTTAAATTGCTTGGCTAAAACTATCCTTTGAAATATTTTACAGATTATCGTACAAAATCATGCCTAGACAACTAGATCGGTTCCCAAGAGATGACAAGGCCGATTGTTTGGTTAGAAGAACTACACACTCTTTGCGAGTTATTCCGGTGGTTAAACAGAAAAACCCGACAGCGAACTTTTGTAGATAATTGTGTGCAAAAACACCACGCTGCATGCAGTAAAAGACCCCTTATACACTTCTCGATCGAAAAGCAAACCAACTTGCGCCATATAGAAGGCAAATATTCTTGTAATTAGTTTGTTATCCCCTTTTTCAAGTGGCAATCAAGCTGGTTATTCCGGTTGTCAAATCGATTAATAAACATTGAACAGATTTCAAATAAATACACATTAAACGAATTCTGTAGATTCAATCTATCAATGGAACAACGCTTTTATTGTTGTTATTAATTTAGAAGTCACCATGAGGATTTCAACATTGAGTTTTACTCATACCTCATAATAAAGTTCAAGACAACCCCTAGCACCGCTTTGAGCGGAATTCATTGATAGATGTTTAAAAAAAATAATGGAGTTAACACTACCCTCATTGTAATCAAGTTAGCTAGTAATTTTGCAAAGTTAATGGATACATGATTAATTAAAACAGCTGAAATTGCTTTTTAACTGTTCTATTTTTCATTATACATAATTTCTCAACCTTTCAATTTCATATGACTTTGAAAAATACAGAACCAAAAAACTGACAGTTCAACTTGGAAGGACGAAATGTTAATATAAATCTTACAAGGAAAACGGCCTTAAGACATCCATATATATTTCAAGTTTGGTCGAAATTTTATGTGATATTAGAGAAGAAAACCATTACCATATTGCATGAATAAATTTCGTTTAAGGCCTTAGGGTGTTTGTTTTGCATAACGTGTTTCTTTAATTTTGATGTTTGGTTTTATACAGATTTTCTGGGTCTTTTAAATGACTTTTTAAACCTTTTTAAGGAGAGATTTTGTTAACGTTTGACACCATTTAGGATTAATATGGAATATCCGCTGATGTTCTCAGTGTTTGCTGAATTTCATCTAAGATTAAAATGAGAGACTACATTTACAACCATGATCTTGCGAGGATGTGAAAGATCTTGAACGTCAATCTCTGAATATTAATTAGGACATCGCTGGGTAGTGAGGTCATTATGCGGAAAGACTGGCTGCGAACCATTGTAGCCGAACTGTGTGGAGAAACGCCTTGCTCAATAATCCTTAATTTAAGGAGTATTTACATCAGATCTATCCCAATGAGCTTGAGATTTAAGAAACAACTAAAACACCCACTTCAGCTTCGTACCTAGATCTTTTATTGTATATTGACGAAGATGGATGTTTGAAATCTAAGCTACATGACAAGCGTGATGATTTTAATTCCCAATTGTGAACTTTCCTTTTCTTAGCCTCTCCAGCCTATGGAGTGTACATTTCACAGTTGATTCGTTACTGTCGAGCGTGTAGTTTGTACAGTGATTTTTTGAACAGAACAATAACACTGTCCCAAAACCTGCTTAGTCAGGGATTTGTTCAACCTATGTTAATTTCATCACTCAAGAAATTCACGTCTTCCCGGATTTTACTACCGACTTTGACATTTTCCTGGATCGACTCAATTACAGTGTGACGGGTGCTGTTAACAGAGCAGGACATGCTTACCCTTCCGGAGCACCTGATGCCACTCTCAGTTTCACTGGAGTTCACACTGTGAGTGCCTATGTTTTGAATGTTGTGATTTCTATTTCTGTGCTTTGTGTCTGTCTAACGTCATTGTTTTGTGTCTGGTGCCATTGTTTTCTGTGTTCTTGTTTTGCCCATGTCTTTGGACTTCGGTTTTTGTGGATTTCCCTTCTTTGTTTCTATTGGTATTCTACTGCCGTTGTTTCAATATAAAGACCCCTTCTTTATCTCTTAAGGAGAGCAGAGTCACTGGGTCTTGTATAAAAGGCTTAATTTGTTGTCCCTACATATTCTCCCCTTTTCAAATGGCAATCAAACATCGTTTTCCCGGTTTTTCCTTCCACCTTTATTTTTTCTTCTTTTACTCACAATTGTCGTCCTGTTATCTCTGAGATATTGCTCATTGAATATTATACTTTTAACTATTCAATCAATCAATCCTTAATATCAAATGTTTTAACCGTATAGAAAGCTCAATTTTTTTTCTGTCTAAGATATTTCAATTTTTCTTGCTTTTGTATTATTGAAAACATTTGTTTTTTAACACTTGATCTAAAAACTAATTTCTCTAATTCTTGTTCAAAATAAATACTTCCCAAATGATGTTAGATGAACTTAATAATCAACATGTTTAGACATTGATCTCACTTGCTGATTGGTTGTCTCGTGTCAGTTTCTAGAAATAGTGCAACCGGATGTTGATGAAATTAGCACCTGCATCATTGTCTAGCGAATTGATTTTTACATTTTTATGACTAAAATAACTAAATTAATTGATAATATGACATTTTTTATCAAAAATGTTACATTCAACACCCCTTTCAATGAAAGGCGCAATGATACACATAGCAACGATGATAGCAACAAAATGGCGGCATACTGGCGACTGGAGACTATGGAGATCGCTTTACGTCAAATAAATTGAGTAGGAATTAGAGAAAATCTCTAACATTGTTTTCCGGTTTATTACGATAATTTCTCACATCTCGATAGTTAAATTTTCACATTTTAAAGTTCTCGGATAAACCTCGAACTTTAAAATGTGAAAATTTAACTATCTCGATGTGAGAAATATACGTAATAAACTGGAAACAATGTGAGAGACTATATTTACACTTCATTCTTTATTTGGATACCATTACTATTTTCTTTTTCGCATTTATATTATTGTGCTTAAACATCCACTGAAAGATATTGATAAAATTAATTTATTAAACTGAAACAGAACTTTTTTTTTCAACACAAAGCTGGGACATATATTGTAAATAATCACTAAATAACACTCTACAAGGTATGGCAAATCAATGCCCACACGTGAATTCTGTTACACCATCAGAAAATTGTTTTGTTTTTGATAATGTTCTGGATGATCCCTTTTGGAATTTAAAGGCAGCGGTGTTTTCTTGCCTCTAATCCCTTTCAATCATGTATAGTTCTATCGGGAGCATTCTTTCAGGTAACCCACCTCGTTCCTGGTAAACTACTGTATGAAACGTACAATATCGGCGATTGTGGAATCAAAGGACGTATGTTCCTTCAAGAATACGTGGACAGATCTACTTACCCCGTTTAACTGGTATCAGTATTACAGCAGTAATGTTTCCATGATCATCCGTATTATGAGAATTTTTTCCCGTATATAAAACGAAGAATGAAACTAATTTTTTGGTGTAAATATTTTCTGTACGTATGACTAAGAAATGAAATGATGACCCTTTTTTAACACATTTTTCACTATGATGGCCTTTATAAACACATTTTTCTTTACACTTATATGACAATTTTATCCACCTTTTTCCAATTCAATTTTTATAGAAAAATTAGATTTACATAAAGTGAGCAATATTTCAGCTAAGTTAAAACGAGAACAAGATAATCAATTCGAAAAGTCACCAGTGAAAGAAGACAGATATAAAGAAGGAAAGGACAACTGATGCAACAAGTGCTTACTTCCACTGAAAATCGGAAAGTGGGTAAGGGCAGGAAATTAAACCATCCACGCGACCCCTAACGAGCCTGCTCTCATTCGGGAAACATAGAAGGGGTTTCCTGAACTATATTTGGTGTAGTGTTTCTATATACAATTGCCTACAATGGTTCGCAGACAAGACAAGCTGTCCGTATTATTGGTCTACCTCACTGCCACTGCAAAAATGTGAGAGCTGGCTAGGGGCAGGAAATTAAGTTTACAATGCGACCTAAAGCGAGTCTTCAACTGAAAATATAGAAGGGATAAAATTAATAAATACAAATAAAGTATAAGTAAAGGATAAAATTTACAGAAAGACTTGACAACTAGAGCAGCGATGGGTAGGGGAGGGACATGTATACTTCTATGCAACCCCCGGTGGGTATGCTCTTGCACGAGATATATAGAAGGACTCTCTACACTTCACAGGCCATGACGATTCCACATACAGTTTATTTATAGTGGCTTGTGTTCAGAATTTTCGTTATATGACCTGACTACCCGACATAGATGGGGCTTTCCCCTATCCAATTCTTGGGGACGCGCAACGCAGCATTATTTTCATTGAGACCGATACCAAAGAATATTTTTTTCTATCGGAAGCCTTTTTAGCTCACCTGGCTATGCCAGGGTGAGCTTTTGCCATCACTTGGCGTCCGTCGTCCGTACGTCCGTCGTAAACTTTTTTTCAAAAATCTTCTCCTCTGAGACCACTGGGCCAATTTAATCCAAACTTGGCCTGGGTCATCACCAGGGTATGTAGTTTAAAAAATGTTTTCGGTTAGTTCGAGGACCAAACAACATGGCTGATGTTACTAAAAATAGAACAAGGGGGTAAATTGCTGTTTTTGGCAAATAACAAAATAAATGTGCTGGTCAAAACTCCTTTAAAACAAAACTATAACACTTTTATTAGAATCCATTGTTATTCGGGCTTCACAGGGGATTGAAACCGAACTTGATGCAATAGCAATTAGGTGGTTTCTTTTTTAAATGCGTCTATTATGTACACAGTTCAAACAAGATAGCACCAACAGGAAACTAAGTTTAACACTAGACTCTATTAGAAAACACATATCAAGATCTGTGATACTACATGGTCAAATAAGCCAAACCTAATCACAAGTGTCACACAATAGTTTTACATTGGATCCTAGCGGAAGCCATTCAACGATATTCTCTGAAACCACAAAGCCAATTGGAACCAAACTGGGACAAAATAATCCTCGGATGGTTACTTTTCAATATGTGCCGGACAAGTCCGCACCTCATCTAAGATGGCAGCAAGTTTTTTTAACATTGGACCTTATAGGAAAACAAAGAGATTTCTTCTTTTGCAACTTGGCGAATAGGAACTAAACCTGGTGATTTGGCCTCTTCAAATACGTCTAGCAAGTCTTCACCTCATCTAAGATGGCCGCCGACGGAAAATTTTGTTTAACATTGCACTCTTTTTAAAGCCCATTGAAAGACTTTCGCCTCATAACTGCATTAACAATCGGAAACAAGCTTGTTGAAAATAGTCTTTTGTTTTTTCCGTAGATTTTTAAGTGTGTAATTTAAAACGCCACCAGCAACGATCTCCTCTGAGACTACTTAGTCAATTGGAACCACACTTGACCACTGTAAAAAGCTGTATGTCATGTTTGGACTTTAACCAAGATGGCCATCGGTTGTCATGATTTCATATTGGACCATTTAAAAAGACATTCAGAGATCTTCTGTTTTAATACTTTTCTCCAATTGATATCAAACTTGATCATAATGGATTTTGTATTATTGTGTTTACAAATGGGTCACAAACGTCGGAGAAGGTCCATTATGATCACCAGTAGAAAATATATTTTAATGTTGGACAGTATGGAAATGCTTCCAATCATTTAATCCTTTGGCAAAAAGGAAACAATTTGATCACAATAGATCTTAGATGGGATAGATGGGAAGGCGACCATCAGACCATCAGTTTGGAACATACTTTAAAAGTGGACCGTATGTGAAAATAGAATTTGAAACCTCCATCAATCGACTTTCATTTAAATTTAGTCACAATATTCCTCAGAAAATTCCACTCAAAATGATATCTGGAAGATGAGCAACTGATCAACGATATCTACCAATGCCATGGAAAACACCTTCAAGCCTATTCTCGAAATCTCTGATAATACTAATCCCGTTTCAATGGTTTTCAGATTGTATTTGACAATTTCAAACCCAACCAAAATGACTACCGGTGATTATCTCTTCTGATGTAGTTGGGTTTAACAATTAAGTTAGCTATTTTCTGCTCGTTGAGAGTCTATAAAATGAAAATAATTGGATGTACTTCACTTTTTCAACAAGATGTTTTAAATTTTAATTGGAATGTGACAATGAGCTTTTTTTTATTTGTGTGTGTGTGCTTTTTTGACTCCTGAAATCAATACATGTATAAATATAAGTCATTTGTTCAGAGAACAAATGTAGGTCTACCCGAAGAAAATTTTTAGCAAAGTCTCGTAATAAGTGTTTTGGCTTGATGAAACAAGAAAAATTTTCTTAATTACATGTCATCAGCCATCTCTTACAGTTTACGAATCAAATCATTGAACAAAAAAATTTAAATCGTTAACAAAGTTGTATTTTGTAAAACTGAACATTTTCCCCATAACATGTCATTAGCCATCTCTTTCGGTTTACGGGTTAAATCATTTGTCACGAAAAAAATCTATGGTTGCTAAGGATTTCATTGTGTTGTTAAGGACTTTGAACTTTGATTTTAATGTGATATTGTAGGTAATATAAAGCCGAACATTTTCGCTATTCAAAGTTTTTTTCTATCTCTTACAGTTTTTGAGATATAAGCAAGAAACCTCAATTTTGGACCCGGAAAACAGTTTTCGTATCCTAAGTCCATAACGCTTGGTCCAATAATTTTTGACCCAATATATTAAATGTAGATCTTGATAAAATACAAATTTGATTTATTACATGTTATCAACTATCTATCACAGTTTCCAAGATATACTATAAAAATATATGATTGCTAAGGATTTCATTATGTTGCTAAAGACTTGGAATTTTTTCCTTGATGTCATTTTATAGGTCATATTAAACTGAACATTTTTGCTTTTTAAGTTTCTGTCTATCTCTTACTGTTTCTGAGATATAAGCAAAAAAACCTCTATTTCGGACCCCGAAAAACAGTTTACGGACCCTAGGTCCATAGCGGTTGGTCCAAAAATTTTGGACTCATTTCCTCTTTACAACATTACGAAACTTTTTGCCTATGGTTGCTAAGGACTTTTATGGCAAATAACGTTGTTGCTAAGGACCTTGACCTTTGACCTTGACCCCATTTTGTCGGCCATATTGAGCTGAATAATTTACCTTCTTGATAGTTTCTTCGTATATTTAATAGTTTTTGAGATATAGGCAAAAAACTCTAAAATCGGACCCCGAAAAATGTTTTTTGGGCCATAGGTCTAAAATGAATGGTCCAATCATTTTGGACCCCCAGTGTCAAATGTAGACCTCAATGAGACAAACATTCTCTCAAATACATTTGATCATCTATCTCTTACAGTTTACGAGTTAAAGCGATAACAAGGCA
>MJUU01066580.1:299594-314869 GCA_002080025.1 Modiolus philippinarum
GATGTAACTTATATCAACTAAGAATAATGGTGAAGGTCCCATGTCTCTACGACTAACCGTTTAGAAGTTTTGAGCGATGACGGAAATTGAAAATCTTCAAAGGGCAATAACCCCCCAAAAAGTATACCGCACGGTTTCGGACCAAATGTAATGAAGTTCCGTCATGACCTAACGAACATTTTCCCCATTACACTTCATCAGCTATCTTTTACGGTTTTCGAGTTTAAGTGATCACAAGGTATTTAGTGAAAAGGGGAAGAACTCCATAACGGAACAAAATTCCGAATGTGGCCCTCGACTGCGAAAAGTTTATGTCTGCCCGGTATTTTGTGCGAAAGCTCAATTCGACATGTCGCGTACAGTTTTGGGCCGAAGAGTTTAAAAGTTGGCGGAAAAAAAAATAATAATCAGAAGAAATACTATAAGGTCTACCGAGAAGGTTCTCGGGTAGACCTTAATAATAATTAAAGTGTAAGTTGCACATTTTTTCAATGTTTACTTAGACGCTGGGGTTGCATCTGTTTACTAGGTAGACCTCTAAAAAAAAGTAAAACAACGGCAGTAGAATACCGAAGGAACAAAGCACAAGATTACACAAATCAAAGTCCAGAGACAAGGCAAAAGCAAAAAAAACCAAAAGACGGAAGACCAAAGACACCACATGCCCACAAAACACACGAACATTACATATACAACACAAAAATAAAGCACTAACATTGTGAACTCTCAACAAACAAGAGTGACATTAGGTGCTCCGGACGGGTAAGCATGTCCTGCCCTGTATACAGCACCCGTCACACGGTCAGTGAGGCAAATGTTTTGAAAGATCTATTAGGTTGCTGATTGGTTATTGTCGTATTGGACATACTAGAACAACACATAGTTTTATCCTCAACAGTGATGATCGACCTGAATGTATTCCATGCAATTGTCCTTATACAATTCAACATGTTTTAATTGAATGTGTAGATGTTGCCGATATCAGGCGTGATTTTTATTCTGCTGATTGTCTTAAAGACCTATTTACAAACGTCGCTGGCGACAAAATCGTTCAATTTTTAAAAGCAATCAATTTATTTAGTAAGATTTAAATGGATCAATTTTAAATTGAGTTTCTAATTTATAATATTGTTACTGTCAAACCATAATTTCTTCTATTATATTTTTTACATTTTACACATTTCTTTTTACTTGTATAAAGTTATATGGTTTTATATTAATATTTTATGTATTTATTAAAATTGTCCAATATACTCAACAGTTCTCGCCACAATATAGCTGAAATATTGCTGAAGTTGGCGTAAATATCAATCAATCATTTTCTAGCCCTGAGACAAAACCAATTGAGAACCATGGTACGTGTAACTTCTCTAACCCTAAAACAGTACCAAGGTGAAATTTTGAAATAATTGTAATCACTTTAGTATTCAAATTTGGACAATGACAAATCGGTACCACAAACATCAGTGACTAAGACAAAACTAAAAATCAACAAGACAACACAAAAAACTAAAGCACTGACAGTGTGAACTCCCATAAAAACCGAGAGCGACATCAGTAGGTCCGGAAGGGTAAGCATGTCCTGCTCTGTGCACAGCACCCGTCACACTGTCAGTGGGTCAATCCAGGGTAAAGTCAAAACCGGTAATGTCAAATTAAATAAATATTTCATGCAGTACTCGAAAATGGAAACAAGATTTCCTGAAAATTAACATGCAATCTTTCAAAGACCTATTTTCGACCTATTAGTACAGAAACATGATATTTCAAGTAAACCGTGCATGCACAAATTGATTACATGTACCTATGAGTTTGGTTTGAATCTGTAATCAATTATTTTTACTCGGATGACCTCTTATAAATTAAATACCAAAGTAACTGTAAAGGTAGTTTATGTAGATGGTCATTTCGATACAGTACTGTGCAACGTAGCCCTTACCGTTTGATGAACGCGAAACGGATTGCTGACGGGACGTGAACGGATCGCTGACGGGAACGTGACGGGACGAATCGATTCACGTCCATAACCATTCACGTCCAGGTACTCGTCAATTGAAGAGAGAGGACTCGTCATTTAAAGATATGCAAAATAATCAATAGATTAATAGATAATTGAAATTTTCCAATGAAACGAAACGAATTCAATCGTGATAACGGTTTTTATTAAGTTACACATTGACAGTGACTGGGAACAGTCAAATACTTTAATTTGATATAAAAAGAATGCATTAATTGAAAATTGATAAAGATACTTGACTCTAACGATCTCTGTGCTTTGTACATTTTGTGTATAATGATACGTTAATGTTAAGATTTCGGTTCACTGATACATTTTTTGTGCTTTAATGATCAGTGACTGACACGATCTCGGTACCTGTGATACATTATGTGTCGCATGACGAGGAATTGGAGCTTTTGATATATTATTTTATCTTAAAGATAATTGACTGTCACGACCTCGGTGCTTTTGGAAGATTTTGTGTCTCAAGATGAATGTGTCAAAATATCGATACTTTAGATGCACTTTGTGTAAAAATGTTCAGCAACCATACTTCAAGCTATAACGAACAGGGAAAAAATCATATTGATGTGTCGTAAAATGCCGCAGATCAGATTATAGAAAGGCAAATATAGACAGAATGCCTTGAATGGATTTTTTATTAATCAAGGCTTCAAAAAATTTCATCCGATTCGATCATTCAGAAAATCGTCAATAGATATCAGTCCCTCATGGAAAAATTTGAAGTTCCGGTGAGAACTCTGATTCAAGATTCTTTTGTACTAAGAACTAGGATGATGATTTCTTTTTACTGTCAATAACCTGTGAATAGCAATTTCTATTGAGTTGCTACCGGTCACTTCCGCTATGGAGGTGAAGTTTGGCGCAATATAAAACCGGTTTAACCTACCATTTCTTTTGTTATGCCTATACCATTCCAGGACCAGTGCGGCTGACAATATTTCTGTTTTTCCCCTGCTTCGTCTTTTTGACCACTTGAACTTGCAATTGGCTCCTAATAATTCTGTTCGAAAATTTTATTCCTACCCCCGTTTTCGATATAAAATTCTTGTATTGGCAGGACATTTTTTCACCAAAATAATATTTATATAATTATATATTCCTGCCCTAACTGTTGACAACTACAATGTAGAATTGCTATACATTATTATTATGCATTCTTGTCTCTTATATATTTCAGATTTGTCAAAATATTAGACTGGTTACTTATGGTTTAAGTCCATGTTTGAATATTTACTTTCCAGATTTCCATTATCTTCATTAAACGTATGAAAACAAGTTCATACTAGGCCTTATGACAAAAAAGTTTGGCCCTGTACATGCATTCTGTTATAAAAATCTTTTTTTTTACCTCGACATTGAAGGTCAAGGTCATAGTGCCCTAATTCTTCTATGCTACTAACAGCCACGACCAAATGCATATACATTCAAAATATTGAACACAATAGGCCTTAAGACAAAACAAAGTTCTGCCCTGTACAAGAATCCTGTAATAATTTTTTTTTTACCTTGACATTGAAGGTTACAGTGACAAAAATCTTTTACACGCTACTCCATAACGACCCAATGAATATACATACCAAATATGGACACAATAGGCATTAATGAAGATCAACATCGCAGTGACCAAATTCTTAACGTCACACTCCGCTATGATCCAATGTATATACATACCAAATATGAACAATAGGCCATGACACAAAAAAAATTCTGCCTCGTACGAGAATCCTGTAATAAAAATGTTTTTTTACTTTGACATTGAAGGTCAAGGTCATAGTGACCTAATTCTTCTATGCTACTAACAGCCACGACCAAATGCATATACATTCAAAATATTGAACACAATAGGCCTAAAGACAAAACAAAGTTCTGCCCTGTACAAGAATCCTGTAATAAAAATCTTTTTTTTTACCTTGACATTGCAGGTTACAGTGACAAAAATCTTTTACACGCTACTCCATAACGACCCAATGAATATACATACCAAATATGGACACAATAGGCATTAATGAAGGTCAACATCGCAGTGACCAAATTCTTTACGTCACACTCCGCTATGATCCAATGTATATACATACCAAATATGAACAATAGGCCTTGACACAAAAAAAGTTCTGCCTCGTGCGAGAATCCTGTAATAAAAATCTTTTTTTTTACTTTGACATTGAAGGTCGAGGTCACAGTGACCTTAATCTTTAACGCCACTCTCAGCTACGACCAAATGCATATACATTCAAATTATTGAACACAATAGGCCTTAAGACAAAAATGCTGCCTCTTACAAGAATCCTGTAATAAAAAATCATTTTTTTACCTTGACATTGCAGGTTAAGGTCACAGTGACCAAATTCTTTTACATGCTACTCCATAACGACCCAATGAATATACATACCAAATATTGGCACAATAGGCCTTAATGAAGGTCAACAACGCAGTGACCAAATTCTTTACGTCATACTCCGCTATGATTAAATGTTTATACATACCAAATATGAACAATAGGCCTTGACACAAAAAAGTAATGCCTCGTACGAGAATCCTGTAATAAAAATCTTTTTTTTTTTACTTTGACATTGAAGGTCAAGGTCACAGTGACCTTTATCTTTAACGCAATTCTCAGCTACGACCAAATGCATATACATTCAAATTATTGAACACAATAGGCCTTAAGACAAAAAATTATGCCTCTTACAAGAATCCTTTAATCAAAAATCATTTTTTTTACCTTGACATTGCAGGTTAAGGTCATAGTGACCAAATTCTTTTACATGCTACTCCATAACTACCCAATGAATATACATACCAAATATGGACACAATAAGCTTTAAGACAAAAAAAAAACTCTGTCTCGTACAAGAATCCTATAATAAAATCAATTTTTTGACATCAACAGTGAAGTTCAGGGTCACAGTGACCTTATTCTTTATTTCCACTCTCAGCCACGACCAAATGTATGAACATTCAAAATATTGAACACAATAGGCCTTAAGACAAAAAAGTTCGGCCTCTTACAGGAATCCTGTTATCAAAAATCAATTTGTTGACCTTGACATTAAAGGTTAAGGTCACAGTAACCAAATTCTTTAACATGCTACTCCATAGCGACCCAATGAATATACATTCCAATTATAGACACAATAGGCCTTAAGACAAAACAGCTCTGCCTTGTACAAAAATCATGTAATAAAAATCAATTTTTTGACATCGACAGTGAAGGTCAGGGTCACAGTGACAATTCTTTACCACCGAATGCATATACATGTACATACCAAATATAAAAATTCTTGTTATCAAAATCAATTTTTGGTCTTTGATATTGAAGGTCAAGGTCACTGTGACCTAATTCTTTTACGCAACACTCTGCCTCGACCCATACAAACCAAATATGAACTCAATGGGCCTTTCGACAAAAATGTTCTGTCTTGTACAAGAATCCTGTAATAAAATTCAATTTTATTGCCTTGACATTGAATGTCAAGGTCAAAGTGACCTAATTCATTTACATGACATTCCACCACGACCATATACAAACCAAGTCCTTAAGACAAAAAAGTTCTGCCTGGTACAAGCATCCTGTAATAAAAAATCATTTTTTTAACCTTGAAATTAAGGTCAACATCGCAGTGACCTTATTCTTTACGCTACCCTCCGACACGACCCAATGCATATATATACGAAAAATGAACACAAAAGGCCTAAACACAAAAAAGTTCTGCCCTTTACAAGAAAACCTGTAATAATAATCATTTTTACCTTAACATTGAA
The DNA here is from genome assembly GCA_002080025.1 of Modiolus philippinarum. Classification (NCBI taxonomy): domain Eukaryota; kingdom Metazoa; phylum Mollusca; class Bivalvia; order Mytilida; family Modiolidae; genus Modiolus; species Modiolus philippinarum. The sequence continues at coordinate 305,380 of MJUU01066580.1, forward strand.
GGTCAAGGTCAAAGTGACCTAATTCTCTAATGTGACACTCCACTGTGACGCAATGCATATACAACCAAATATGGACACAATAGGACTTGAGACGAAAAAAAGCTGTCTTGTACAAGATTCCTTTAAAAAATCATTTTTTTTTTACCTTGACCTTGCAAGTCAACTTCACAGCGACCCTGATTCTTTTACGCAACGCCCCACCACGACCAAATGTATATACATAATGAATATGAACACAACATGACTTAAGACAAAAAAAGTTCTGCCTCGTACAGTGATCATGTAATAAAAATGAATTTTTCGACCTGTTCATATATAGATTACTATGCCATTGTTTAACTGTGACACTAAAATAATTGTGTTAGAATTAAAATGTATTCAGTGTTTAAGTTGTGTATTGATAGCCAATCATACAAGTGATAACCGGAAGCGAAGAGTGTTTGAACCTCCATTTGATGGGGGAGTTCAAATCGAGGAAAAGATAACACTTTTTGAAAAGGGCTATACATATCAAATATGAACACAATAGGCCTTAAAACAAAAACAAAAAATCTGCCCCGTACAAGGATGTATTGGAAAAAGAAGAAGAATTAGGGGTAATTTAAAGCTTTAATAATTAATAATAATAAATAATTATGCAATTGTTCAATTTGTTCATATCACACTTTAAGCACATCATAGTTTTATTAGACTGTATATCATATAATAACTAACTACTGATGCAAAATGAAGCAGATCTAAAGTACTAAAAGGTGTTTCGAAGGTCCTTCACAAAGATTTTCCGTGGTGCTCCGATTAGACGTCGTTGATCAAAGTATAAACATTGCGCCTTATAATGTATAATGATAATCCCAAATGAAGGTATAGATAGGAACTGAAATAATGGTCGACTTTCCTCGTATGATGTATAGAAGGTACCTTAAATTAAGTTTGCCTCTTTTACAAACCACTGAAGGCATAGATCTACTTATGGGAAGGAAAATCGTTATAACAGAACAAAAAAAAAACAGCATCTATGTCATGCCCTTCTCGTTTTATTTTATTTATTTATTTATTTATTATTATTTATTTTTTTTTGCTTTTGTGTGTTTTTCTATTTATTTTTTTGTCCACGTCTCGTTGACACTTTAACAATCCATATGACCTTTATTTAATGAATGCATATAACTTTGCCTTTTTCTTAAACCTTTTTGAGCATTTGAGCATATTCGATTGTAGTCAGTTAGACGATTCAATAGGTTTTTTATTTACTTTAAATCAAACTTATGAAGTAACATACAATACTATCTCATTAAATTATAATTTTGTTTATAATCAAGGGATATAAACCATTTATTCAAAATGCTTTTCCTTTTCGCATTACACCTGAATTTCCAGCTCGATTTAAAGCAGTTAGTTTAGTTTATGCAAAGAAAAATATCTCTTAGTTTGCTAATAAAACTAAAATTCACATTCATTTTTTCATTGTCTATCAATGTTATAGTCTCAATTGTTAACGCTCGTGTTTGAAATACCGTAATACATTAGCATAAATCGTAGCCTTTAGAGCTGAAATTGTCAATCTCGTTAAACCTGATTTAATATTCGCCTAGTTGTAATTCTTCACACTTTATTTAAAATCAATATACATTTATTCGATGTTTTTAAAACAATGACAATGCAAGTTTGGTTCGTTTAATTTGTTTGAGTTAAACGAATATATGCTTTTAGACTAAATAAGTTAATTTTGCAGAGTCATATGAACTCATTCATGTAGTATATAGTGTATGAAATGCAAATAGTGTAAAAAGTGATTAATTAAATTTATGGCATTTCATCGATTTCTCACTTGACACTTAGAGATTGAAATAAAAGGGAAAATGCATAAAGAAATACAACACAGAACGAAGAAGATGAATGCCATAAAACAACCAAAAGAGAGGGTATTGTCTAAGTCATCTTTGTTAGTGTGTGAGCCTGAGGAAAAAAAACAAACAACTTTTTTCCGAGGAACCACCTTACGACTGCTGTGGCGAGGTTTTGATCCAATTTGAAAGTAGTTTCAGAGCAGCAGATCTTTGAAAACGTTCCCAAAGGGGCCAATTTTAACCGACGTTCCTTGCTGGAGACCAACTAATATAATGTGCGGACCTAAAATTACATTTTTGCAGCGGACCATGTTAAGATGAATGTGTGCCCAAGCTTAGTTCCAATTGGCTTAGTAGTTTCAGACGAGATGATCTTTAATTTTTTTTTCCACATGCTCCAATGTAAAAAATATACAGCCATTCTGGATAAAGTGCCAACATGAGAGGTACCATCTAAGGAATTTTTGGTCCATTCGACTTAGTAGTTTCAGAGCAGAATATCTCTAAATGTGTTTTCCCATAGATCAAAATACAAAAAATACCGATGTTGCATAAAATCAATTTATAGAAACCCCGGCTTGCGGCAATCTTAGTTAAGGTGCAAAACTGAAAAACATTTTTAGAGATCACATTCTGGGGAATAAGTTTGCCAAGTCTGATTCAAATTTGCTCAGTTGTTTCAAGGAGAACGTGTTTTCCCATTTGACTATGCTCCCCGCTGGCCAACATCTTGAATTGGGTGCAAATCTGTAAAATTGATTGTTTGATTGAATATTGTTTAACGTCTACTGAGCAATATTTCAGCTATATCAAGACGAGAATGAGTTTGATAATAAATAATCACTTTGGGCTATGGAAAGGGCCATGGGACGTGAAATTCTGACTGCCACTGGAAAAGTCGGGTGAAATCGTCAAGGGCGGGGAATTTTGCCTTGTAGCCGATCACCTACGGACCACCCCAAAAAGAGCTTGCTACAAGGGTTCTTTAACGTGCAGGAAGCGTGGCGTTTCTTCCAACACGTGAANTAAAAATATATGTGTCAAGTTTGGTTCCTTTTAGTAACTTCGGTATTTAGTAATTAGATCAGTAGTTTAAAAGGAAAGATCTCTAAATGTGCTCTCCCATAGTGTTCACTGTAAAAGCCATTTTTCCCGCTAGCTGAAATCTTTTTTTTTAAGAAGTGAATACCTACGGAATATTGTGGCATATCTTGGTTCCAACAATCATAGCATTTCAGAGGAGATCTAATCTCTTAATGTTTTCTCCTATAGGTCCAATGTTTAAACTATGTTTACAACCAGCTGTTGGCCATCTTGAATAAAATGTGACCCGGAGGAACAAGTTTTTTGGAGGGGACTACCAAAGGAATATTGTGGCAAAGTGATCAAGGTTAAAACGATGTTTCCCGCTTGTAGACATCTTGGTTGAATTGCAAACAAAATTTTCATTTTGTAGGGGACCACAAGAGGACCTGATTAGCTAAGGTTGGTTTCCATTGGCTTCACAGGGGAAAAATTTTAAAGAAAACGGTGGACGGACTACGGAAGTAGAGTAATGGTGAGCTAAAAAGCAGTTCAGCGTAGTCAAGTTTTCTTTTATATACTTGACCTCGTCAATTTCATTTCTTGAATTCTGAATACCTGTAGCCAGTGTTTTCACAAGGAAGCCACGTTGTCTATTTCTGTGAATATTTTACTAAAGGATATGGAGTAAATGAACATGAGACCATAACACATATGTGAATTCCACTTGCAATAATTTTAGTTTAGAAATAGAAAGTACGCTCTTCACTTTTTCTACGATGTACAAGGACAGTTATAATTAAATTGTAGACAAATTCCGATATCAAAAGCACGGGGCCTAATCTGTTCGAAAATTATTTTAGGTGATTCCTAGATAAGTAATTTAATTGTGGATGATTACCAAAAATATGTAAAAACCCGATTCAGAAATGACAAGGTGAGCGTCTCAAAACTATATTAGTGTTCATATAGCATTGCTTACAAAGAAATTGTGCTTATTCTATGGCGAAAGTAATAGCGATTTTCCCTGTGTAAGTTTTAGTTCAGAATCATCTATACTTTTTGTGTGAAACGTGCACAAAGTGCAGATTATAAGCAACAATTTTAGCTGTCAGTCTTGTTTAAGAAATAAAGGCCTTATTTCAAGTTCTTATGAAAGCTTCTTTACTTTATTTCAAGAGTTTTAAATGTTGTTTAAGAACTGCAATTATAAAAAAAGGTTTAAATTTGGTTTTTAAGCAAATATTACAGTATAAGCAGATTTCTGTGGGTGATCGCCAGGAGTAAATCAGTTTTTGAGGGTGAATTCCAGATCTCAAGAGCAATAAAGCTGATCATGTATAAAAGTAAAGAAGCGACTATTGCACTGACTATTGAAAAAAAGGTAATAAATTAAAGTGCACAACCAAATTCTTCAGAAAGTAATCATTGTCTTATCACTTGAAATAGCTTGTAGATTCTGACATTGTTGGTTCCAGTAAAAAGACAAAATTCAATACTTTATTTCTCCGTGGTTTTCAAGATCGAAACATCAATGGAATTATATGACAAATCATCACATATCTGAAGGAACGATACTCATAGTATAGAAACAAAAATTATTCTAGAAACTTTACAGGAAAGTTTAAGAATTTGGGAGTCAAGTTTAAATTTACTGTTTATCATGCAACTTGGGTATTGTTGTATTTTGAAACCATTGGACCGATGATGCCACTGCTGGTGGACCAGAGGTCCTCGAGGGTAATCCTGAGTCCAATAGTCAGACTTGTCTGACACGAAAATTTACCAAACGATGTATTGAAATTTACTGTTTTATCAAAATTCTAACCCCTTTAAATTACTACGGCTTCATTCCGTGTATAGCACTCGGTGGATGTCTTTAGTACTGGATTTTGGCTTTCTTTTTCAGTATTTTTGGCAATGAGTACTACTTTTTGACTATTTTTGAATAATGGCTTTCCATATTTAATTTTAATGCTGCTGATGAGTGGTTACTCCTTGAAACACGTGTACAGCATAACTAAATTTACTGTTTACCATGCAACTTGGGTATTTTTGTTGTACAAATCAAGCATATCATATGTCTTAACGGCATATCATAGATATAAGTAGCATATCATATAGTTATAGGAAGCATTTCATTTGGTCGTACAATCATATCAATGTCTTAAAAGCACATCATTAGTCTTTGAATCATAATATGGGTCTTTATATATCAAGCTGCATATCATCAACAACAGTAGTCAGCCCATTCAAGGATAAACATCACTGCTATAGAATGGACTTCGTTAGTAATTGCATTCACTACAGCGATGGATTTATTATGAATGTAGATCTTGAGGAGACCAAAGATACCCACAGTTTTGTGGAGTTCACACTGTTAGTGCTTAAGTTTAGTTACGTTCCATTTTTTGTCTATTTGTGTTGCATCTGAATTGTCATTTTTTGCACATTATAATTATGAATTTTTGCCTCCATCTGTTTTGCTTCGTCATTCCTTTGTCGATATTCTATAAATGTTGACTTTAACGATTTAAAAACCTAACAAATGTCACCTAAGTTCAATGGTGAAGGTCCCATGTCTCTACGACATGCCGATTAGGAGTACATAGCATTGAAGGTCAACAACTCAAAAAATACCAACCGCACGATTGCATTAAAATTTCTGTCATAAACAAACAAATATTTTGCCTTTACACTTCATCATCTTTCTTTCACAGTTCCCCGAGTTTCTGCTTACAAAACTCTAAAGGTAACTCCCTTAGTAAAAACTGATCGATATGCGGCCCGGACTTAAAAGGTTCTATATCGATATTAATTTTTATCTAACATTAAGATGACTACTTTGATAGAGCCCGGTTGCCTATGAATATGCTACTTCAGCAATGGTTCGTTACCAATAACTCGAAGTCATCACTACAGTTTTACGGTCGAAATCTCGATCTTGTGGACCGCTATGGGATATATATTTCACTGATGACAACAGATCTTTCTTTTTACAGCTAAAGTTTGTTTTACCTCTACCAGATTTGATAAACAGCCGGGGTTGACATGTTCAACACTGCGGGTGTCTTATAAGACTCATATATCCTCAAACAAAACAACCTATGTTTTAGGTGTTGCGCCTCTACAACCCACAGGAGCAGAGACTGCAAGGCGAAGATCTCCTGCAGAGAGTGCGGAAGCAAGCAACACACCACTGCCTTACACATAGTCAGGAAGGCATCTTCAGTTGACCCCGTACAACATCACGGCGGGGAGACTGTACAACAGAACGGTGGGGAGGCAAGTGATGCCAGCAGTACTAACAGAACAGTAAAGTCGTCTTGCACAGATATTTGTGGATGCAACACATGCAAATCATGTGCCAAGATCATTCCTGTAAGAGTACATCATAGGGACAACTCCGACAAAACCATTGAAATGTATGCAGTTCTTGATGACCAAAGTAATAGGTCCCTAGCATCACCAGAGTTCTTTGAATTCTTCAATATTGAAGACCAACCAGAAAATTATACCCTGACCACTTGTTCAGTTCGTATTGCCACCAGTGGCAGGAGAGCCAAAGGATTTATAGTCCAATCTTTACATGGACATGAAGAGTTAGAACTGCCAGTTTTGGTAGAATGTGATTATATTCCAAGCAGCAGAGACGAAATCCCGTCACCAGATTCTGCCAAACACTTTCCACATATGAAAGATACAGCTGGAAAAATCCCGCAAATCAAAGATAGCAGGAAGATAATGCTACTCATAGAAAGAATCCTTCCCGATGTCCATCATGTCCTAGATTATAGATATGGACCACCTGGATCACCTTTTGCCTAGAAATTAAGACTGGGCTGGCTAGTCATCGGAGAAATCTGTCTGGACTATCAACATGCAACTCCAGACTTATCTGTGAAGAAAATATTTGTCCTACCATCTGGCAAACCTACGACACTAAGACCATGTGCAAGTAAAATTTGTGTACGGGAACCAGATCCCGCTTGTTTCAATACTGCAACTAAAACGCTAGACATACCGGAATATGATATCTTTGCTAAGACAAACCAGGAATGTCGTATGAAGATAAAACATTTATGAAACAAATGGACAACCAGTTTGTAAGAGACTCCACAGGTAGTTGGGTATATCCGTTGCCATTTCAGACACCAAGACAACGACTTCCAAACAACAGGCAACAAGTTGTTAAAAGAGCGGAATTCCTCGAAAACAGTCTGAGGAGGAACGCTCTCAAAAGAGAACATTTCTTAGAATTCATGTCAAAGATATTAGAAAACAGCCATGCGGAAGTTGCTCCGCCATTGAAAGAACAAGAAGAATGTTGGTATTTACCGTTGTTTGGAGTATACCATCCAAAGAAACCTCAGCAGATCAGGGGTGTGTTCGATTCCTCCGCAAAGTTCGACGGAGTATCCCTAAACAGCGTTTTAATGTCTGGTCCGGACCTATCAAACAGCTTACTGGGAGTCCTGATAAGTTTCAGGAGAGAGATGGTTGCTGTTACTGCTGTTGTTCAACACATTTTCCACTGCTTTGTAGTGAGAGAAGATCACAGAAACTTCTTAAGATTCCTGTGGTATAAACACAATGATATTGACAAGGGATTGATAGAGTACCGAATGAGAGTTCATGTCTTCGGCAACAGCCCGTCCCCAGCAGTGGCAACGTTGGGGCTACGCAAGACAGTACAGGCCGCAGACCCAGAGTACAGCCAAATTTTGTGACTTAAGACTTTTATGTTGATGATGGATTAACATCATACCCAACAGCAGAAGAGGCCTTCAAAATCGTCAAAGACACTCAAGCAGCATTGAAGAAGTACGGAAATCTCCGTTTGCACAAGTTTGCATCTAACAGTGCTGAAGTTATGTCTGCATTTCCAACAAGTGATTTAGCTACAAACTTGAAAGATTTAGACCTTGAAGCCAACAATAAACTACTCCAGCGTAGCCTTGGATTAATATGGGATGTCAACACAGACATGTTCCTATTCCAGCTATCGCGGGACACGAAGCCTAATGCAAGACGAGGTGTATTATCTACGATAAACAGCATATATGATTCACTTGGATTCTTAGCTCCAGTGATCATCCAAGGGAAGTTGATTCTACGAAAGTTGACTTCAACAACAGTTGATTTGGACGAACCAGTCCCGGATGATATTGCTTCAGAGTGGGAAGCTTGGCGAGACGAGCTGCAAGAACTAAACACATTACGTATACCACGTTCTTATGTACCTTACCTCAGCCAAGCAGTAACGAAGAACTTCATGTTTACTCAAATGCGTAAGAAAAAGCAGTAGCTGCAGTAGTTTTTTTCGCACAATAGATGAAGATGGTAATCCCAAAATTGGTTTTGTATTGGGAAAGGCTAGAGTTGCTCCAACAAATAGACACACAATTAATCGTTTGGAACTTTGTGCTTCAGTATTGGCAGTAGAAGTTGCACAGTGTGCATTAGAACAGCTAGACCTGTCCATCGATTGTGTCAAATATTATACAGATAGTAAGGTCGTACTCGGTTACATCTCCAACGACACCAGAAAATTTTATATTTATGTTGGGAATAGAGTAGAAAGAAAACGAAAGTTCAGCAGTCTAGAACAATGGAATTACGTGAACACAAGTGAAAACCCTGCTGACGCAGCCACAAGATCACTGCCATGGTAAGACGAATATTGGACTCCATGCCCCTTGGATCTACATGACACACATTAACGCATGATGTGCTCAACACATTTATGGCAAAAGTTTGCGCCATTATCAACTCAAGGCCTCTTACGCCTGTATCAACTGATCCTGAGTCACCACTGATATTAACTCCAGCTATGCTGTTGACACAAAAGACTCAACACAAGTTTATTCCTGAATCAACCGACAGGAAAGACTTGTACCGGAATGAATGGAGACGAGTACAAACGTTAGCCAGCATGTTCTGGTCTAGATGGAGGAAAGAATATCTTCCTCAACTACAACAGAGGCAGAAGTGGATGGACAGTCAACGTAACTTGAAGATCGGCGACGGCGTTCTCGTAAAGGACAAAAGTTTATGCCGTAATGAATGGCCAATTGAAAGAATTGTCAACGCAATAAAAAGTTCCGATGATCACGTCAGGAAAGTAGAAGTCCGTTTAATGGTCAACGGAAAGCCGACAGTGTATACTCGGCCGATCACCGAGAAAACTCTTCTGATGGAAGATAGTGTATAAGTGTATATAAATTATATTCAGGAATATTGTGAATAGAATATAATAAATTTCTGTTGTTTATTTAAAAGAATAGTGATATCAAGTAGATATCAGACGGGGAGTGTATTGTCACAATTAGTGTACAGTCATGTCAAACATGGAGACACTCCGAACGCACCGTGTGTATGTTAAATAATTGGTTTCGTTTCCCGATTTAACCTCTCGCTCAAAATTCGTAATCAGAACGTACACGAATGGCAAGATATATGTTTGGAATTAGGAACCTAGTTCAATAACAGTGTTTTTACCAATTTGTTCACTGGCTAATTAAAATACAGATCAACACTTGGTTTTCATTTTAAATTGGGCCCTCGAACTAGGTTATGCTCGCTGAGTCCGGCACAGTACACGTAGTGTATATTTTTAC
>MJUU01066580.1:320690-331305 GCA_002080025.1 Modiolus philippinarum
CAAACATGGCAACAAACACAATATCCAAAGTTAAGAATAATGAAAAAAGCCAATCAATGCTGCTTAAAACGATAAAGATCTTTAAGGGCATATCCAATAGTTTCATGTTATATTGTCAATTTCACAACCTTAAGATATGTTGTAAAACAAGTACAGAGGATTCCAAAAATGTTAGGAAAATATATGGTCACCGATCTTGTTTCCATGGAAATTATGATTAAACATTGATCTGTTTTGCGTTTTTCCAAGAAAATCAAGTTCTAGTTTGAAAAATAATGAAGAAATGATTTTCAATGTAATCGCTACCAAAGCAACTGAAAAACAAAGTCAATGTTTTAAAGATTTTCAGAAAAATTAATTTGACATAATAAAGTATGTTCTTGTTCTTTAAAGCAATGAATATATAGCACTATTAACGGTAAAAGTGGCATAAAATGTTCCATTCCAAATTCAAATTTACAATATTTTAAAACCTTCTCATGTTGTCGATTTTATGAAATTTTGATATTGTTTACTTCTAATAATATGCTTCTCAGAATTTTCAAAAACAGTCTAGGTCACCGAGTCCGTTTCAGAGAAAATCATTGAAATATGCAATTTTTAAAAAAATCTCCCATGGGCTACCCCTAAAAAGTTCGCCAAACTAGAATGTACAAATTACCTTTCTTCGAAAACAATGGGAATTACTTTGTGACGTTGCATTTTTTCAACGTCATATTCCCGGAAACATTGCCTTCTTTTGCGTTTTGTATTATCTCCCCTGAAACTATTGGATATGCCCTTAACACTAATGACATGCATAATGTCATGCTACATAATGCCACATCCATCAACACATAAAGAACAGTTAATTAACGATAATACAAACAGAACAAAAAGAAGTAGAAGAATTATTGACAAACTTGTTCTAATTTTTCCAGAAAGTTATGCAGACAATTGTACAAAGGTACATATTTGATATTCAAAGGGAGGCTGAAGTTACTGAAGGTAAATTTCGCACATTTTTTGGCATGCAATTTTCAAAATTTAAGGATGTTCGCTTGTCATGTTTATGTATTTCCATCAGATTTTCGGACTTCTCTGCTTTTATGCATTTAAAAGCTATAATTGTTTGCCCGGTGACCCCATAATTGTTTTCCTGAATTTCATTTTATACATCTTTAGAAGCATTCGGACAAAACTCTATTTATTTGATGTTATTTTGTCACATTCATTTTTAGATAAACATTGTCTATGTTAAACCTATGAAAAATAGACAGTTCGGTTTCCCGCCATTTTTAAAACAAATAGAGGATTGCACCATTTCAAAGTGTACGAATTAACAGCACGGAAACATATGCCTAAATATCTGATAATCTCATTTCTTTATGTCGTTGAATGTTATTGTACATTGAAACATAAATAAGCATCCACGTCCGTTACGTTTTTTACATGTGTTCTTGTTCCCAGATACATTTATTTCATATTTTACAACATGTAAATTTGACCATATGCAAATGACTGATTGATCTATCGGTTGATTATGTTTTTAGAAGAAATACATTTCTTTCAAATATGACTTTTTTTCAAGTCACGAAAATTTACATTATAATGTATATAGCAACAAAAAGGATATTAATAAAATCATGTACATTGAGAACCCGTATTAAATGATAATTAAGTGTTTTTTCTGAATTAAAATACTTTAAGATTACTTGACCTTAGAATTTACAGCTTGCTAATTTAAAGTGTTTCTTTAAGAAGTAGAAATGTATATGTTTGTTAAGTTCTCGTATTGGGAGAATACTCTAGCATATGGTACTTACTAGATTTATATGTATTTTCAATGATTTTGTCCCACTACATTTACTCCAGATCCCTTTATTTATTACATGAATGATCTCAATTAAATATTTGTATAAAGAAACAAAAACAAATAAAAAAAATGGCTCAGCTTTATATCTTAATTTTACTGTTTTGCTTTTCAGTCTTCTAAATGCTCTGATTTGATCTGCACTAAAGAGACATAGGCACTTTGTCTAATGTGCATTTACTCCATATCCTTTTATTTTTTTTTGAATAGTTGAAATGACCATATGCGCAAATTCAATTTAAAGTAACTTTTTTTTGTTTTTTATTTGATTCATATTTAAATATACAAAAATTTAAAATAAAACCAAAAGATACGTGTTTGCCACACGTGCAAAATACTCATTGCTATTCATTCCCTGAATTATTGTCTATCGTTTGTAAATTTACAGATGATTTTGAAGAAATCAAACAGGATATTTCAAGTTTCCGTTATGAGATGCTTAACACGTTAAACGTTCGGGAAAAAGAGCATGCAATGGTGATGAAGAAGTTGGATGAAATTTTAGGACGAAAATCTCCGTCTCTTTCGGGATCGGGCGAAGTGCAACACATTGGGGAACCTGTCAATCAAATGTCGATTGATGAAGAAGATTACGATAACAACCACATTGTGTGTGAAGCCGATATAAATTTGGAATCATCTAATGAACAACAAACAGCGACAAATCATCTTCAAGATGGCGTCAAAGAAATAGAATCTCAGTACAAAAATGATAGCATTTCAAATTGAGTATATTTTGCAAAAGAACAAATGGATTTTTAACACTGATTTGGCATTTCAAAAATGCCAAAAATTAAACGTTATAGATTATTGCTTTTGTTTTATTTTGTGATTTCAATTTTTGAAACTTGTATGTGTCAAACAGCCTTCATAAACAGATGTTAGGTTGTTATTGTTTTAAACGTTTTCATCGTTGTATTTTTTATGATATTAGATGGCCAAAACAAATCAAAACAAAATATAATGCGAAGTTCTCTTTATTTTGATTTTACCATTGAAAACTTTACAGGGGGGACACTGTGATAAATATGGAAATTCTTTAAATGTATACTGTAAGAGGCAAAAAGAATGGAACGGGTTTTGCCAAAATAATAATATCGGTAAAAGCTTTCAAAAGTGGGGCTTCCGCCTTTTGTATAAGTCTTCACAAGTGATGATAAGAATCTGTTTCGTATATTAAAGAATAATTTAAGTAACAATAGAAAAGATTCCTTGATGTTATGTTAAAAATGTGTTGAGTGTGTAATTCTGTGAAGTCAGTTATTAGATGAAGTCGGTTGTTTTTTCACGGTATTAGATGCTCTTTTTCATAATTATGTGTACTGTGCTGTCATAACATTGTAATTTTTTTATGCATATGTATTTTTCAGAAATTTTATTTCAATTGAATTTATTGTCTATATATCTTATTCTTGGTACAAATGGGAAAATTCTTGTGTTTCATTCCTGTGACTTTTTTAGTAGCCTTTCCTCAAATTATTTCATTAAATTACTTACAAAAGTATAGATATCGCGATGTTACATGATGTATTTAGAACTTTTGCATTTTCCGTGCTTAAAGTTGTCAAAAAGGCCAAAATCGTATTTCTCTCGAGTTTCAGTTTTGGTGTGTTCCTTTGAAATTTCCTTGATATTTGTTTGCATATGACTTTGACTAATACTTTAAAGTTTAATTTTAAATTCAAGTGTCATGGAATTTTTTTTTTTATTGACTCCTCTTGACATTAAATTTAACTTGAAATTTTGTCCATCTTTTACTGTAATAGAGCTACAAAGGCTTAAATCACAATTTTACAAAACACTTTGAATTGTATTTTTCGCTGTGTTTTTTTGGAAGTTTGTTTCTTTTGACAAAAGCTTTCGGATTTGACAATTTATATATTATGTATTGATTATAATATAGTAAATTTTAATGACATTTAAATGAAACTATTGTCGTTGGCAAAGGATATACAAAGGGAGATGGATAGGTGTTAATTCAGTTGGTCATAAGGAAACTTGGTGCAAATTATAACAACATTGTATTTAATATTATGTAATGCTTTGGTATTTTGTATTATTATTTTGACAATATTGTGATAAATATGGTGTAAGTTTGTAGGATTTCTTTCAGTATTATTGTAAACTCAATTACTTACCAAATGAGGATAATGTGATATAATTTGTCTTTTTGTCTGTATTTGGAATAAGGACATGTTAGTGCAATACTAAGATGAAATTATTATAAATGACTATGTAGTTTCCATTATGTTGACAGTACAATATTAGAGCATAAAGGGTTAGTTTCATTATTGCCTTCTACAACATTATTATTGCCTTCTGTAAGAGTTACTGTACAACATTATTAATTGCCTTCTGTAAGAGTTACCGTACAACATTCCACTTTCATTAGATATGTATATAAATTTCAGTTTTGCATTTTTCCTATTTAAAATGTTTTCATTACAAATACACTGAAGAATTTCTTTCTCAGAATGAAATAATACGCAAAATATAGTTATGAGTGCAGCCAAAACAGATTTGTAAGAAGGACTTGTTAAAATCAGAAAAAAAAATGCAATGAAGCACGCACATACATACCCAGTATACTATTTCTGAGTTATGATGAGCATGTTACCAAAACAAATTGCCTATTTATTCTCATTTGCGCTTGTTGTTATATTAGTATATTGTTCACTAACATTATTATTTATTTTATGAATTACATATTTTGTATTTTATAAGTAATCCCATCAGTGCCTGCCATCTTTTTCGTGTTAAATTGGATTTAATTTATCGAATAATAACAGCGTATGAAGGAAAATTCCTCTTTATTTTGTAACAATCAAGCATCGGTTGTGAAAATTGGTATAAGTGAAGCGATGGCCAACATTTTTACTTCAAAGCTTATGCTTGTATTGATATTTATTATTTTGAGCAATCGACGGTTCGCTTATGGCTATTAAAGGCCCTGTACCCATGACAAGCTTTACTTAAAATTTTGTCACATAAGTATGAATTTTCCAGTTGTCTTGTGACTTTAACATTTAGTAGTGTTTGTACTAAATTCTGATTATTTCTTTGAGGACAAAATGTGATATCTTTAACGGTTTCATTTTTATACGCCTGTCTTTGACGGGACGTATTATGGTATACCGGTGTCCGTCCGTACGTCCGTCCGTCTGTCCGTCCGTCCACACGTCGTACTCTAACTAGAGAACGCTTTGAACATTTTTCTTCAAACTTTGCAGGATTGTTTGGTATGACGGAAGAAAGCTCCCTATCGTTTTATTTTGTCATTGGATTTTTCCTCCCAGAGTTATGGGACTTTGATTATTTAAAAAAAGCCTGAAATTGCAATTTCTTGTCCACATGTCGTACTCTAACTAGAGAACGCTTTGAACATTTTTCTTCAAACTTTGCAGGATTGTTGAGTATGACGAAAGAAAGCTCCCTATTGCTTTTTTTTTTGTTGTTGGGTTTTTCGTTTCAGAGTTATGGGACTTTGATTATTTCAAAAAAGCTTGAAATTGCAATTTTCGTCCACATGTCGTACTCTTACTAGAGAACGCTTTGATCATATTTCTTCAAATTGCGCAGGAGTTTTAGATATGACAAGAGGAAGCTCCCTATCATTTTATTTTTGTCTATGGATTTTTTGTTACAGAGTTATGGGACTTTTATTATTTAAAAAAAAGCCTGAAATACCATTTCCGTCCACACGTCATATTCCAGCTAGAGAACGCTTTATTAATTTTTCTTGAAACTTTGCAAGATTGTTGGATGTGACGGAAGAAAGCTCCCTATCGTTTTGTGGACGGATTTTTCGTTCCAGAGTTATAGGACTTTGATTAATTTAAAAAAAAGTATGAAATTTCAATTTCTGTCTACACATTTATATTCTTTTATTCTAAGACATCACTACCCCTATACCAATATACATTTTTGACTGTTTAACATCCGATGAAATAATTGATACATATCAGAAGTCCCTTGTCATGTTTGTTCATGTGGAGTTTTAATTTCAAGAATCATTTAATCAGTTTGCTTTAAAATCAGGGACGGGCGTATCATACGTTCTTGGTGCAGCTGTTTATTATTTCTCCTGTCGAAACGTGTATGTTTTGGATGTCGAAGACTGTGATAATTATCTTAATTCATACTTGCTCAATAATATACTACTAGTATTTACTTAATTTTGAGTGTACATGTTTACTGACTTATTGTCAAATGATGTTCTATTAACGTTATATTATCAGGACATCTGTTAAGTGGATAAAATCTTCATTCCATCTTGTCTTTTTTGTCGGTAGATGTTTTTTTATCGTAGTTATCTTTTCTCATTGTAAATATTTTTCTATGGTTTTTAGTTGTAAATGATAGTGTATTTTTGTTATTTCCTGTTATTGTTGAACTTTTGTTTTGTTTTTAGTTGGGAATAACGTTCTGTTCTAGTCATTTCTTACTATTGTTTAGATTTCCTGTTGAGTATTTGGTTAGGATTTGATGTTCACTAATGTGGTCATCGCGCACAGTACCATATAGCTAACACAAATATAATAAAAAAAGAAAGATGATCTGCAGGCTGCTAGGATACAAGAAGCACTTTATGATTTTCTTATAAAATTGACTGTTTATATCGGATTTTCCTCGGAAATGTAAGGTATATTATCGTATCAATACCATCTAAAGGCTTTTGTGGTAGGCAATTTATGTTTTAGCTTACCTTCTCGTAGACAAAACAGTAGTTGAAATGAATGTAATCAAATACTGAAAGTCTTGAGAATTGCCAATATAGAGAACAGAAAACAATGCAAAATCCGTTACACTTTAAGTTTGTGACAAGTAAAAGATAAACAAGACACTTGAAACGTCATGCAAACCGGAGTAAAAACTAGACATAAAATCGTATGGTCAATTAAATAAAGTGCAGATTATCAAGATATCTTTACAATACGCGGTGTTTGCCAAATTCAATGAAGTACCATTCATTATTTTGTATTTTCTAGACTGTTGCAAACGATTGTCACAGTATGTAATATGTTGCATTATATGGCCTATAAAGCTACAGATACAGAGTACAGCGTTAATAAGATTAAACCTAAAAATAAAACATTTAGAAATTCTGACAATCTGGAATCCTAAGTTTATTCAAGCGCATTAAACAATTTAAAAAGTGCTAAGTCGTCCAAAATTCCGTTATTTAGATAAATAAATGCTACATTAATTGCATAAATGATTTCTATATCTATACAGGGAATAAGAAACACACAGTTATTATACTTGTACATTTTTTCAACCTATTTTTTGATTGAGGATGTTTGTCCTGGATATAGATATCGATCAATCAATAAAGCTTTATTTTCTGCAACATTCATTCAGCGTTGAAAGGGCTTTTCTTGAAGTATTTTTATTCTCAGCTATTATAACAAAGAGTTGCAAGCTTTCAGCCGGGAAACTCAAAAATATTAAACATCGTCTTTTTGTAGGGAATTTTTCAAATACTGTTAAATTTTAAATTTTTGGTAGAATAAGTAATTTGTAATTTTTTATTGTTATTGCACTAAACTTTAAATATCAGTGCCGAAATATTGTGATCTTGAAATATATACTAATTGTGTTAAAACTGTTTGTGCCTCTGTCAATGTATTTGTTCGATATTGTCTACATACAATGTATGTAAGGAAACCAAAGTTATTTTATATTCTGCCGGACAGAGAAAAAAATGTTGTAGAACCATATTACTTGTTATATTTGTAATAAAGAAATAAGAAAATATACTGTTTTTTCAGAATGTTACTATTTTAGTTGTTGAGATCAAAATTATTGAAATGTACTATACTTAATGTTGTCTTGTGTTAGACCAAAGAAAAGTGCTGCAAGCGTATGAATGATTAAAAACAATTAGACCCTATAATAAATGTAGAGTTCTATACACAAAATGAATCGGAAACCATGGTAAATAATGCACTAGCAATGCGAATCATAACAACTGGCACCATATAGAGAGATCTCGTGGTATCCATCGAATAGCCAACTGTAAATTTGTACGCAAAGACTATTTTAAAATTAAACAATAAAAATAGATGTCCTTCAATCAGGTTGGAAAGTGAACTTGACTCATTCTTATCATGCTGTGATCAGTGACAGATGTAAGCCTTATTGTATAATTAAGTTTTGCATATTCTGATAAGAAGAATCTTTCAACGAAAACTCTCTCAATATTTCAAGGTAGGGGAATAGTTTTATTCTTATATTGCTTGTACAGGCTGTTTTCAACACACATACAAAAGGATAAAAAAAAATTATGAACAGGACAAAAGATTTTTAAAACAGCAATCAAATGCTAAACTAAAACTCAACAGATGAAAAGTTCATGGACACCAAGAGACTATTTAGAACCAAAATGTTAGGGCATTTGTTGTTAAAATAGGAAAAGATTGAACAAATAAAAGCTATCATAATCATATCGATTCAAACCACATTCTAAATTTATATGATACAAGTTCTTAGCCTATTTCATTAAAAACATACTTCTCAAGAAGATTCTAAAAAAATGTTTTATTTTGTTTTTCAAATGTTTCATTCTTATCTGCCCTTTACAGATATGAGATGTCAAAATTGCTTTCAGCAAAAATATAATTTTAGTTCAAAGTTACTTTATACAGTTTCAAAGTACATTTTGATTAATTTTGATTTTCGAGTTATCTTTCGCCAAAAATAAAATTACTTGAACAGAATTCTATATGCTCAAGTACAATTTTGATACGAAAAAGAAAGGAAATGGAGAACATTTCAAGGTGACAACACACAACAATGGCAGTTTTTTTCATTACCTAAAACAACAAACTGGAAAATTTTATCTACATTTGGGGTTTAGTAACGAAATAATAAAATTGTTTTCCAACTGACGCTTAAGCTTGGCTCTGGTAATCGCCAGATTGTTAGACAAAGAATACCGCCCTATCCAGATGCAAAAGCACAGTTCAACATTCACCATATGTATATCATTATAGGAAATTTCCTTTTTTCTTGTTTGTATTGTCTGTTTCATTGTGCTTCCAATGTTGCCACTGTATTTGGACCCTTTTTCAGACTGACGGTTCGGGTTTCAGTTACTTTTCAATTTTAAGAATATTCGCTGATCAATTTGAAAATAAATAGGATTTCAAATAAATTTTATATTAATTTTTTAGGAAACAAAAAAGAAGTATGTTTTTAGGCGAAAAACAATGAGTTTTTCATGTCGTTTTTGGCATATGAGTGATTAAAATTATTTGGCGTAAGCTGAACTCCTATGAATATGTTATAAGTTTAACATAATCAATGTTTATCCATGAACGAATGAGATAAAATAATTTGGAATTTCGAGATTCTGTCAGAATGTTGCTAAAAGTGTATAAAATTAACTTATCAAACTAAACATAGGTTTTCATGGACAAAAAAAAATATAATACGTTTGCATGGATAAAACCAGATAGAACTGCAGAAAATTGACAACAGAGATACCAAAATGTGACCAGTGGGCACCGTTAAGTATAAGAATTTGTACCGGTGCATAATCAATAAATAACAAAAACAACAAAAAACTAAACAAAACCTAGCTAACCAAAAATTAAAATATACAATAAATAAAATAAAAGCAACCCCAACAAAAAAAAACCAAAACAACACACACACACACACACACACACACAAAATAAATAAATAAAAAAAGAAAAAACCTTGAGGTGGTCGGAGCGACAGCTATCCCCGTACTCCCTGTTTGACACAGAAAACAGTTGTTTTACACCCTGTACATATTTCTTCTAAATATTTTTGAAATCCAACTATTGATAGTCGTTATTTTTGCAAAAAGAATTTAAGGATATATGGTTGCTAGGTAGAATTTTCAAAAAATAAGTGGTCTTTGAGACTTGCAGGAAATTTACCAAAATTGGAATCAAATATTTTTGAAATCCAATTAGTAAAAATGTTTGTCCTAAACTAAACAAATTATTTTAGTATGGTTGCTAGGTAGAATTCCAAAACATAAGTGGTCTTTGAGACTTTCAGGAAATGTACCAAACTTGGAATCGCATTTTAGAATTCTAATTATTCAAAATCCCATGTTGTATCAAACAAGTCTTTGATTTTTTCAGGAAATTGACCACAGTTGGAACCGTCATAATTCTGAAAGCTAATTGCAAATCTACAGACTGTATGCAACAATTCTGCATAAAGATTTCATCCCTAAATCCAAAAATGTAGGAGGAGTTTGTGTCACATACCACATGTGTCAAAATCCACAACTTTGGGCCTTTGTCAAAATTAACATCTTGGGGCCTCTTGTTTGTACCAAGATAAAGATAACAAATCTGAAAGCTTATTGCGCATCTACAGACTATATGCAACAATTCTACAACAAAATTAAATCCATAAATCTATAAATGAAGGAGGAGTTTGTGTCACATGCCACATCGGTAAAAAATGACATCTGGGGGCCTCTTGTTTGCACAAAAAGCGATATCAAAAATTCGAAAGCTTATTGCGCATCTACAGACTATATGCAACAATTCTACAACAAAACTAGAGTAATGACTGTCGGAAACAACAGTGATCCCCGCACCCCCTGTTTGGCACAGAAATCAGCTATAGATCCTGGGTATATTTTTCTTAATATTTTTTAAATTAAACTATTGACAGTCACTATTTTTACTATAAGGAATTAAGAATATATGGTTGTTAGGCAGAACTCCAAAAAATAAGTAGTCTTTGAGACTTCCAGGAATTTTACCAAACTTG
>MJUU01066580.1:331479-350904 GCA_002080025.1 Modiolus philippinarum
ATTGGTGAAAATGATTGACCTTATCAAAACAAATGCTAACAGTTTGGTTGCTAGGTAGAATTCCAAAAAATATGTGGTCTTTGACAGTTTCAGGAAATTTACCAAAATCGGAATCAAATATTCTTGAAATTCAATTGGTGAAAATGATTGCCCTGATGGAAACAAACCCTAACAGTTTGGTTGCTAGGTAGAATTCCAAAAAATACGTGGTCTTTAACACTTTCAGGAAATTTACCAAAATTGGAATCAAATATTTTTGAAATCAAGTTGGTGAAAATGATTTACCTTATCAAAACAAATGCTAAAAGTATGGTTGCTAGGTAGAATTCCAAAAAATAAGTGGTCTTTTAGACTTTCAGGATATTGACCAAAATTGGAATCACATTTTCGAATTTTAAGATTTCAGAATTTCTTTTTTCCAAATACTTGCCAAAATATAAGATTATATGCCAAAATGTCCAAAAATATCAGTCTTTGACATTTTCAAGAAATTTACCAAAGTTGGATCCGGAATCAAAATTTTGAAAGCTTATTGCGCATCTACAGACTATATGCAACAATTCTGCAACAAAATTAAATCCGTAAATCCAAAGATGTATGATGCGTTTGCGTCGCATGCCATATGTGTCACAATACACATTTTGTAGTCATTGTCAAATCGACATCTTGGGGTCTCTTGTTTGCATCAAGATAAATATAAAAAAATCCGAAAGCTTATTGCGCATCTACAGACCATATGCAACAATTCTACAACAAAATTAAAACCATAAATCCAAAAATGTAGGAGGAGTTCGCGTTGCAAGGATGTGTGACGGACGGACGGACAGACGGACGGACGGACGGACGGGGCCAACGACAATATCCCCGAACTTTCATTCGAAAGTGCGGGGATAATTAAATCCCTAAATCCAAAAATGTAGGAGGAGTTTGAGTCACAAGAAACGTGTCACGGACTGACGAACGGACGGACGGACAGACAGGCGGAGGGTATAACAAAATCCCCGAAATTTCTTCGAAAGTGCGGGGATAACAACCCAAAACAAACTGAAAGCAAAACAGAAAAAGAAATATAAAATCGGCCCATGTATTCAGTGTTGAACTTATATTTCCTATGTGTTGATTTGGTAAAGACTAAAGTGTTTTTTTTTCTATTTTAAACAATAAATAAAATATACTGACTAAAGTAATTTTGATCTTTTAAAATTTTGCATGACATTGAACAAATGCTAGGAAACCTGTTTTCATCTATCTTAGAAATGTTCTTTGGTTGAGGTGTAGCTCTGAAATCTCATCAACTCCAAAATCAATAAGTGGAAATTAAGGGATGAAAAAGAGACAAGTGAAAGAAAAAATTTCTCGATATCAAATCAAGTTCTCACTCGATGCGATTGTGGATTCTATATATCTGCTTGACATTGACGTTTCTGACATTTGTATTTTATTTCTTGTGTCACTGTTCATATGTCATCTCGTTTTCGCACGTCTCTTGTTCCTTCAGTATTGTACTCTGGTTAAATAAGATTGCTCAAAAGCTGTCAAATGACATTTGTAACATTAACTTGTTCAAGAAAAATCAAATACTTGTATCAAATGCTGCCATGAAATACTTTCGTCCCTTCAGAAATTCTATGGCAATCACCACGACGTCATAGATAGATATGAAATGTCGGTGTCACAAATGAAAACGGGATATTTTCAGCTAGATTCAAGTCTAGCGGGATTTAACATTTACCGATTTCGACTTTATACAGAGCAGGACATGCTTATCCTTCGGAAGCACCTGCATGATGTCACTTTTTCTTAAGAGTTCAAACTGTTAGTGCTTTTTTGTGCTGTATTTGTAGTGTTTGTGTGTTTTGTGGGTATGCAGTGACTTTGGTCTTCCGTCTTCTGGTATTATTGTTTTTGCCTTGTCTCTGGACTTTGATTTATGTAATCTTGTGCTTTGTTCCTTCGGTATTCTACTGTGGTTGTTGATTAATAAATACGTGTTTATTATTATTATTATTTTCTAGATGACAAACCTGAAGTTGTGTATGTTGGTTTTCCTGACCATTGCAGTGCCCTATGTAATTGGCCAGTGTCGTCAGAGCTACCAGAATAGCCATTATAGTAAATGTTATTGTCCATGTGACATAACATACAATTCATGCAAATCCAACTGTACTACTAATTTCAATACTGATGTGAAACTCAAACTCCACTGCGACATAAGATGTTCAGATAAACTATCAGCATGTCTTTTTGACTGTAATCATGGATAATTGAAACACTTACACTATTATTTGTGTTCAATAAACAAATAAAGTATCAAATAGCAACGAAGTTATTACATTGTTTTGTTAAACCAGTAGTATAAGAATTGGAATACGTTTTCTTCCGTAAATGGTGGTTTACTTTACAGTGCAAGATGACCCGTGTAAGATCGATGCACGCGCCCTCATCTTACATGGGTAAATAGACAACAATAGGTGTTCATTTTGTGATAAAACAATCGTTACCATGACTAAACGTCATAAAACACCTGACGTCACAATGTAAAGTACACTCCAATGGCGACGACGTCGTTTGCAGGTGCTTCTAGAAATATGAACATGCATTCGATCAAAATTAAAGAATCGTGATATCTTCCACTCGTGTAAGAAATTTTACTACTTCCGTTAATGGCTGTTTCCCGTGTAAGACAGCCCATAGAAGACAGTGTCGATTGAAGCTGTCTTACACGGGTAAACGTCCAATCCAACGTTACTTTTTGTTCGACGTCATAATTGTTAACATAACAAACTGCTTGAATTATTTGACGTCACAGTTGGAAAATCTACAAGGAATAGCAAGTTTTACTTTCCGTCAATTTGTTCATTGTATTTTAAGGAATATTAATAGGATCTTACACTCTACTAAAGATCGGGATATCTTCCACTTGTGTGAGCCTCGTTACACTCGGGAAAAGACGGAATTTCTCACACTCGTGGAAGATATTCCTTATCTTTGATATGGTCTGGTATAAGAACCTATTAGTCTTTTCCTCTCGTTTTGCTACGCTCAACTCGAGGAAATTTCTCACACTCATGAAAGATATCTCGATCTTTAATCTGACCTCATGCAAGATCCTATTAATCTTTCTTTGTTTTGTTGTTTTGATATTTTTCGGTCAACATTATCTCTTAGTAGAACTCTCTCTCTCTCTCTCTCTCTCTCTGTGTGTGTGTGTGTGTGTGTGTGTGTGTGTGTGTGTGTGTTATTTCTCTTAGCGTTTTGCGCAAAATATCTTTTTTGTCCGTTTTACAAGAAAATAAATTAAAAAATACCCTCATGAATACACAAATGTTGTCTACTTGGTTAGTTGGTGCCTCTCTATTGTAGTTATCTGTTGCCATATAGTAAATATTTTAATTGTATTTAGTTGGGAATAATGCCAGCTATTAAATACTTTTGTTATTTGTTTTTCTTTGTCTTTTGAGTCTTTTGATTTTTATTTGGGCAATAATATTTTGTTCTGGAACTCGGTGGATGTTCATAGTACTGGATTTGGCTTCTTATTTCGATATTTTTGGTAATGAGTACTTCTTTTTTACTATTTTTGGATAATGGCTTTCCATTTTTTTTATTTTTATGCTGCTGTTGAGAGGTTACTCCTTGAAACACGTGTACAGAATAACTAAATTTTCTGTTTGTGCTGCAACTTTGGTATTTTTGTATTTTGTTATTGTTTTGATTTCCTGTTGACTTCATGGTAAGACTATGGTGAAATGTTTTAATCTGTTTTGATTCTTTTTAACTGACGGTTCGGTTCTCACTTACATTTTTACATTATTTGGATACAATACCCCGATTTTGTAAATACTACAGACTTGTAATTAGAAATATGTTTTATATGCTGCTAAGATACAATAACCATTTGATTTTTACTGTTCATGATTTGTTATCATTGTCAGGCTTTTGTTTTATTTCCTTTGAACTGCAAAAGTTGTCAATCAAATTATAATTGTAACCATATGCCTTATAAAAAACGCTCTTATGTATGTTAGCTAACACAGTATAGGAAACAAATGTGTGCCTTATAACATACATTAAATGCTTACTCTACCGGTGCATAAGATTTCGCCTATGGTTTTTATCGGGCCGTGTTGCTTCCCCGTTTTTTGTGTTTTTTTTTAATTCTTTTTTATGTCCGTTTCTTTGTGATTTTGATGTTTTCGTTGTCTTGACAGGGGGTTTCTATGTTTACTTGTGCCAATTGGGTAGGAATTATACATTTGTAGAGGATATTTAATTGTCAGAAATACTTAATTTTCTACATTTTTACTTTTATTGCACGAGTGCCGAAGTGTTGTGAACTTGCAGTATTTCAAATAGTAGAAAAAAGAAGGGAAACAGGGAATGTGTTAAAGCGACAACGACCCAAGGGGGAATTACAACAACTCAAAGCCACCATAAGATCTTCAATGAACGTTGAGGAAACCCCACACCCAACGGCAGGTTGGATCGAGTCGGACCCTAAATAAAGAGTAATCAAGTTCAGTGAAATAAACATCATCCTAGACTCCTATAGACATGAAGTTAACTAACTGGAAACAGACAAGACACACAAAGGCTTTATAAACTTGACGACAATACAGTATTTCAAAGTTTATTTTAAATGTGTGTGTCTCTGTCAATGTATTTGTTTGGTATTGTCTATGAATACAATGTATGGAAGGAGACCAAAGTTATTTTATATTCTGCCAGACAGAGAAAACATTGTAGAACCATGTAATATGTTTGTAATTTAAAAAATCAAGAAAATTTACTGCTCTTCTAGAATTCAAAAATAGAATCGGACACCACATTAAATATTGTACTAGCATGAATAATGTCTGTGCCTTGGAGGGAGAAGAAGATATACTCCTCATAACATTCTGCAGCCATCTATTATATGACAGCAGAAATAACAGATTACATCGTGAATTGAAATATTTAATCTCATTTACAACTATTTACTGAGACAATGGCGCACTCTTGATAATTAATCTCGCATGTATATTAAATTAAAATCAATTGCCACACTATACTACATGCTTACTTGAAGTAGAATGAATTTTTGGATGAAGTGAAGACATAAAAATCACATACGTTGGAAGGAACACTCAAGGACTTTTATAACTTGAGTTTGGTTTTAAGTTGCCCATTGGTTTCAGAGAGACCTTTGAATGAAAGTTAATGAGGAATATACGATAGACGGACGGACGGACGCTAAGGGACGACAAAAACTCACTCTGCTTGGTATTGATAATCATATCAATTTATATTACCTGATTGTGAGTCTTATGTTTGTTATTTTCTTATACTTTTTGCAGTTTCTCGTGTCATTGTTATTTCCGTATATCAATTTACCACGTACGTCTCTTGATTTTAACCCTTAATATTTCAAATAGTGAATGGAGTAAATGCACATGTGACAAAGTCTCTACAAATAAATGGCAAAAAACATGCAAAGGAACAACGATTTTATTGTTGTTCTTCATCTTTTTCAAAATGTTGGTTACTATTGAACAAGTTACTCAGGTAGAATAGAGAATTTCATTGTCAAAACAAATATTGTAGATTATAAATAAAGAAATAAGGAGTACATCAAAAGGAGAATAAAACTCATTTGAAATGATATGAATATCATTAACTAATAATTCTACCAAACCTTGGCATTTACAAAAAACAAGATCAAAGAGGTTAAAACATACTTTTCCTCTGACTTGCGATATATTCATGTAGATAGCTCAAAAGTCGCCACCAAACGTTAGGCAAATTACCCTTCATCAGCTGGTTGAAGTTAGATCACATGCTTATACAAGCTGATGTCATGAAAAAGTTGATACGTAAAACCACAAAACGTTCGACATTCCAATATATTAACTGGTTGCACTTAGATCGCATGCTTATATCAAATGTTGCAATGGAAGGGAATGAAAAAAAATGCGCTAAATTTCTGCTTTTTATCTCAGTTTTTAGATGACAAACCCCAATTTATTAGTGCTGGTATTCCTGACTATTAAATCTTTTTCTGTTCGATCTGTTACGAAAAACTTCGAAACGTGTTTAGATTATGTAGGCATAATTTACCCACAAAAACTAAAATAAAGCTAACAATGATCCCAAATACTGTCTTTTTCTAGAACTATACTATATATCATTATTGCTTCCGGCAAAATGGAAACTGAAATATATGATAAAAGAAATGATTTTGATTTCACTATAACTATTTTCCCTTTTCTTGACGGCGACAATCCCCTAGCTCCATCCAACGGGGTGTATACGTGTATATATTTCTCAACTGGTACGATTCGCATGAGTTTGGTCTACTCTTGACGAACCTTACTATCACAGCCAAACTTTTACATCAGCTAGGGTTACAGATTTCATAAGTAAGAAGTTTTATAATAGACATTAACATTTGATAATCTAAATACGGCAAACAGCTTATTATAATGTCAGAAACTGATTAAAAATCCAGAAAAGCTGGGATGTTACTTACGTAATAGGGGATATCGACAAGTTATTCTGCTTGCATTCGTTAGATTAGCTCCGAGATCTAGTGACCTGAAAATTTTACACACATACTGGACTCTCACTGATACTGCCGATGTTTAGTGAAATGTATTATGATTCTTGACCAAACATCTCGGGAAGTTTTGAGTTTGTTTTTTCTACGTAGTGCGACAGTGTTCTACCAGCAGACTAGGCTTCTTGGGCTAGTCGGCAGATAAGCGGCGAGCATCCCTTGACCTATCTTTCAAAATTATTGTCATAACAAAGGCTGAAATGAAAAAGAAATGTTTTACATGTTATTAAAAGCATGAAAAAGAATCACGTCGCATGTTTCAGAGCATTAAATGCAAAATTTGTCGGTTTGATGTCATCTTCATTTGAGAATAACAGATCTTGAATCTGTTTAATTTTCTATGAAGTTACAACTGGCATTAATCGATGGTTTGTAATAAGATAATTAAGACAAGACTACTGGATGTTGTCTTGCAAGGAAAACAGCATGGGAAATTCCAGATGGATTTCCAATATGGATGTGCATTGATAAACACACTGTGAGTATTTTTTGTGGTATAAATGAATATTTCGATAATACATAAAAAGCGATACTCGTTTCTCCTAGACTCATTAAGGGATTCTTGTTTAACATATTAAAACAATGCTTACATTACATAGAAATATATTGTAATAACTCGTTAGTATTATGCATCCTGTAGTATTAAAACTACTAGTAGTAGCAGGAGGAGTATCTATCTATATTTTTATCTCTGTTTTTGTAAGAATGAATCACAAAATCAAGAATGAAATAATTACTGAATGTATGATACAATAGGTTGCACTGATCTCAAATCAGTACTTACTAACATCAGATGGCCAGGGTTAAGCATGACTTGAAATGAAGTTCTCGTGTCAGCAGTACTTCCTGACATGACAGTTTTTTTTTTTACTCATCACTGGTATGTTTAAGCAAGCACAACATGGCAAGTATTACCAGTAAAAGCCTCTTGTTTACTTATTAATGATTGACTTTACAAGTCTGTTCGATAATTTTGTTATTATCCCATCTACATGTATTTTTTTCTTTTCTATTCGTAACCAACATGGATTTACATGAAATTACAATACTAATGGTTGTGCTTATGTGCGTAATGATTCTCATGATGGGTCGTGCCGAAGCTTGTAAGAGGGTCTCGATTGGGGTTCTTTTTCACGAAATTCCTTCAACTTAACCTGGATTAATTCAATCCGCAATACAGGTGATTAAAACTTATTTAATTGTCTAAACATGATAATTGGATTGTTCACAAATTATACAATTCAGAATTGTCCTTTGCAATGATATTGTAAATTAAAATTCCTCCAACCCACGTAGCAAAAATGGTATATTCATTAATGAAATTCAGTAGTCAATTTGTTTCTTTGAACAAGGAACCAAGTGCAATAGATAAAAAAGGTTCTGCTGACTCAGTGGTTGCACCACATGTAGAAGAGGCACTCTCAGACAAATTGCGGCGGAAAAGGTGATAATTAAGAGAACTACAGTGATTCCAAAGGCGAGAGTGAACAACACTAAGGACTCGACTCCCCGTGTTATAGACTAGGGTGACACACAAACATTCCCCTAGTCTATGGATACATCAGGACATAAAACAAAACACGTCTGCTGCCATCATAACATTTATTCAACACTGCTACGTCATTACAATACAAGCGGGAAAAGGGGAATAACTCATATTTACACATACAAATACAGATATATAACACCAATGCAAAAATGACCGCACTAAGGACTCGACTTCCAGTGCAAAAATGACCAGGAGGTATAGAACAACACAAATATTTTAGTCCAAGTCAGTCTACTTTTGAAGACATTGACTGAAGCTGTTCCTTGCAACCGTGCACCAAGATCACTCCAAATTCCCATGTGAATGGAAAAAATGAACCCTGACAAATATTTAGACGGCAAAGAGACACAACAACACTCTAACCATTCTACAAGCTGCATCGTGCTGCATCTTGTCACACTATCGTATATTGTGGCTGAAGTTGATTCACATCATGTCTCATTCAAATGTTTAATGTTTTCGGTGCATATTAAACTGATAAATATGTATAAAAACTTTGTGCATATAAACTTTGACATATTACTCGTATACGCACCATCCTAATGAAATAAAATGCATGTTTTATGAAATGTTTTCTATGAACATTGTCTTTCATGATGAACGATCCGTCGCATCTGAAGTCATATGCTTGTACATTTGTTGTGATAATGGTGACGTCTTATAAGAACAAATGTAACTTTAAAAACTTGGGAAAAATAATTTTAATCGGTATTTAATTACATAGATTTACTAAAATTCAGAAGGAGAAATGCTAATTAATCAATTTATCGCTAATTTGCGCAATTTTCAATTGTTTCTTAGCGACGATAATTCTATTATCACTTCACTGCGCTGATACGAACATATTATCGTCAATCTCTATATATGGGACGTTAGCAACAGCGTATTAATATGACGTCGCGTGACGTTTCGTCGCAAAAATAATTCCAAGAAAGAGAGCGCTATATTTAACCTATAAAGTTAACTAAAAAAATATTTCATTGGAAAAGAAAACATATATCCGATATGTTTCAGTAATAGATTTAGCGATAAAAATACTATTAGTAATTTGTTTTGCTCGGATGGATTTCTCAGCTTGTATTGCATCTCGTGCTATCGCACTCGATGCAATACAAGCTGAGAATTCCATACTCGCAAAACAAATCACACTAGATAATAATCCGGATTAACTTCATAAGGATTAAGTTTATTCTAATAATGTGGATAAAGTTCAGCAACAACATTGTGACTTACTAAGTAACTTAATCCTATAGTGTGAACGCAATGTGAATTAACTTGATTTTATCTGAGCTAATCTGGACTAGCGTCCATGGCGCGAATGGCCCTTAGAAAACGTATTAACGAGAAAGGAAATGGGGTAAATGTCAAGGAGAAAACATCCAATCTCCAGGTTAAAACGACCCAAAACAAAGCATCTAGGGGTCACCGCACGGTCTTCAACACAATGAGGAACCTCACACCAAAGAGCAAGTCCTGAATGGCTCCAAAAGGGTAAAAAGGTGTATAAATCAATGGAAACAAACCACATCTAATCTGCATAGCAAGACGAACGCCAATAGAACTGCCATGTTTGTGACGACAATCCGGGCGATCGTAGTCTTGAATGGTATCTTCTTTCATGTGCTGGACTGGAAAATTCCCCCGCCCCCACTCAGTAATTGACGTACTGGATGTGCAAAGATGACAAAAAATATAAATTCACAACACAGTCGTGTTCTGTCAACGACAGTTAGTTACAGTACTAATTTGCAATAATTATCACGAAAAGTTTTGGGTCAGGTGAAAATACCTCCAGGTACCAACAAAAGTTATAAATGGCAATTAAATGTTTCTTAAATTAAAAGGTTAGAAACTCCAATTCAATTCTTTAACATTTTCAACTGAATTTCCCCATATTCAAATCTGTCTCGATGGACAGTTTATCTTAAGTTCAACCTCTACGGCCTCGATGAAACTATACATTTATCGGAAGGTGCATATCTCGTCAACATCATATCAAACTTTCAGCATACCGTCTTTTGGCGAAGGTGGTAAAATCACCATCTATAAATATACCTCATCACCGATGTAAATTGCGCATTAATAGTGATACCGGAAAACCCCTATGATTTATATTCAAAGGATCATTCCAATCAATAACTCAGTAAGGCTCAAAATAAGCCCGATATATCAGTATCATTTATTTTTTATTCCGACATATATTTATAAAGGTGAAAGAAATTAAGATTCTAAAAGGGATTTTTTCTCATATGTTCTAAGCTCTGATTTGTAGAATTGGTGGTATGACACCTAAAACAGGTCCGCTTCCGGCGAAGGTCCTACAATAAGTCATGGTTCTGGTCCCTGAGACAACAATAATTTTTATTACTTTTTCCAGGTAGTCGTAGCCACTGCCTTTTATTTTTTTTTTTGTAATAGATGGCTTTTAATTTTTGACTGGGCGAAAGTGCCAGGCACTTCTGGTTCAATTAATGAAAGGCTCTAGCATGCGATACTGGTTCTAAAGAGTCTCTTGTCTAACTGCAAAAATCAGTGAAAGTTACACAGTTCGTACTGGCTACGGTAACAAACGCCGTAATCCTAAGAAAAATAATTATGGTTATCTGAGACTGGAACAGGGACTAATTTTAGAACCTTCACCGGATGCGGGTTTGTTTTAAATGAAGTAACAATAATTTTTCCCTTATTGTTACCTGGCGTTATTCAGTATTACCTGATATTATATATATACATGTTATATTGTTTAAAATTTGACGAAATAAAATGAAAATTGAACGAAATGTAAGGCTAGTAAATAAATAAATGTTAATGTGCTGTTTGAGTTGGGTCTAAATTTAGATAAACAGGCACCAGTTTGGGGAAAACATATCTACAAAGCAAAACGATGTCCACATGCAGGCTTGGATCATGAGTGTGTGATAAAGGTCTGGATAGTGTATGATAAAGGTCTGGATAGTGTGTGATAAAGGTCTGGATAGTGTGTGATAAAGGTCTGGATAGTGTGTGATAAAGGTACCAACTTTTGTGTGTTGGACTAAAAAATTCCCATGGTACACAAATGGCATCAAAATAGACCATTTCATGGTTATCGTTGTCAAATTTTCAGAAAAGATGTAGAAATGGTAAAAAAATGCGGGAAACTATCCGACTGTAACAGGACTATTTCCTGTAATTTTATACCTTTTCCTCCTCTTTCCAGAAAATCTACCCCCTTTAAAATGGAATGGTCTATTAAAACATAAAGCTAAGCTTTAATCCTTGAATGCCATAGTTGTGTACTGATTGCATAGATACCGTTTCTATCAATACCAAACGAATTTGCCATTGTCACGTGATGAAACATTTTCTTGTCAGGTAACAATAACGATAGGTAACATAATTATTGTTACTTTAATTAAAATAGGTCGCATCCGGTGAAGGTTCCATTACTAGTCTCGGTTCCGGTCTCAAGTAACAATAATTATTTCTTAGGATTACTTTTCCAGGTAATTGTAGTCAGTGCCTACACAGTTATCTCCCTGAAATATGCTCTCCAGCACAGTGAGTCATCGATAGAAAATGAAACTTCCCAACCAAAATAAACACGAAACAGGAAAAATTACGTTTTTTTATGAACAGGTAAATGTAAAGACGAAATTTTTGGGCTCTTATTGTTGAACATGAAACAGATTATGTGCTATACATGTGTAAATTAGCAAACAATTTGAACTTGTAATTACTACAGCATTGAAGAGCACCCGAGGTAGATACGATAACGTAACCATCAAGGCTCAGTCCACTACATTCCCGAGAGGGTTACGACTTGGTCGAATTACCCATAATGGAGCAGTCTCGGTGTGATTCACACCGGGCGAAATAATGGTTCTATTATGAGCTTATCAGACGATCAGTACTGGTATTTCGCTTGCAAATTGAAACAAATTTTGCTCCATAACGGATAATGGGACCAAGTTGTAACCCTCATGGGAACGTAATAGACGGGTACATCGAATCACCGAAAACACCAGGATTCACCAAAAACACCGGATAAAACACCGAAAACACCACTGGAAAGCGCGAAAACACCATTTAATCAATAGATATCTCATATACTAAAGGGTATGTGATGTTTTTGTTCATTTTTATACGGCCGCAAAAAAATTTTTTTAGGTTGTATATTGGTATGATTCTGGCGGCATCGTCAGCGGCGTCGTCGGTGGCGCCGTCGGCGTCAGCGTCTGTGGACACTTCGTTTCCATGCTATAACTTGAGTTCTAGTTGACCAATCCTTATGACATTTTAACATACAAAAAAAATGTAATGTTCCTTGGCACAAAGGGAAGGCTGGGATTGGTTTTGGGTATTGTAGCCCTGCCCGTTTCTGAAAAAAGGGCCAAAAAGGGCCAAATTGGGTGTTTTCATATATTGGGCTGTAGAATATTTATTATATATCAGATTTTGATGGGGTTTCTTTCAGTGTGCTCCTTATTAAATTTCCAAACTGTAGAATGTTAACGGATTTCACATTGCATGTACCGTTCATGAGCTAAATGGGGCCCTAAAGGGGGGAATCTCAAAAAATTTATTTTTTTTATTTTTAGTTCGATTTTGATGCAGTTTTTTGCAATGGATTCCTTAAGAAAAATTTACCAGCACTGCACCATCAGATTTTTGTTTCCTTTCCGAGCTATGAGGGGCAAAACGGGGCCAAGATTGCAAATATGCTGATTACCTAAAATTTTTATTGATCATCGGATTTTCGATGGGATTTTTTTCTTTAGATTCCTCTTATTGTCAGCTTTCGGGGTTATTGCAACGGATTTGTCATAGCTCTTACTGTTTTCAAGCTATAAGGGGTCAAAGGGCCCAAAATTGCAATTTTTAGAAAAGTGTGAAATCTTTATTTTTCATCAGATTTTGATAGGATTTATTCTATGGATTCGTCTTGTTGTAAGCTTTTGGTAGTATGTCAACAGAATTAGCATAGCTATTACCATTTCCGAGCTATAAGGGGTCAAAGGGGCCAGAATTGCATTTTTTCTTAATGTGTCCATCAAATTACTGTCAAGCTCCATACTGTGTCCACATTCACTTTAAAATACACTTGTTCAAATTTCAGTGGTCGACATGCTGCGGTCGTATCATGCTGCGCTCGGCGTAGCCCTTTATTTTCATGAATTTTGTACTAGAGGTAATTTTGCAATCATACACAAAATCCTTCAAGTCCCAATATGGCGGACATCTATCAAAGATAGGTAACTCATGTCAGTATCAGCCCAGGTAAGGTAATGACATAAGAAGCCAGTATAAGAAATATTATTAAGATTGCTACTCTGCATTTAACAGGCTTGTAACTGTAAAGATTAGAAATAAATCTTGGCTGCATTGCCCATTACCATAAAATATGTACATTAATATATGGTCTGTGGATTTTTTTTACATTAACATTATTTTTTCCAGAGACATATATTATATTTATTTAAAAGGTTTAAAAAAGATAGAAAAATTTATATCAATAGCTTTCCTGTACAAGGACATCTAGCAGACAATTTTATATTCTATGTATATTATAGTATATTTTCAAAACTGACAATACTTGATTACACGTCATGGATTTTAACATTTTAACCCAATATCGCACAAATTTTAATTTTAATATACATTAATGTGGTTATCAACATATTTGGGGGATTTATTTTTCGACTTATTATTTAGTTATAATTGTAGACAAACGGCACTTTTGTCGAAAACATATGTTGTAACGCGTAACTAAACTAGATAATTCTTGATTCAATCAATATTTGGCAAATTGTGTCATGCTTGTAATGCCAGTGCCATCTTATGGCCAAACCTTGCTTTCAACATAAGTTTGCATGGTATGGTATGGTATGTGGGGGTTTGGAAGACGACTGCCCACTAGGGGCATTGCGCCTTGTGTTCTGTACATAGTTTACATTCAAACCTTTTTTTTCTAGTGTATAAATCTGTGAGATATTATCATCACTTCATGCATTTTAAACATTTTTTTGAAATTATGGATTTCCTTTGTTTGGGTTTTAGTGCTGCTGATGAGGAATAGATTTCCGAAATGGCCATACAGCTCATTAAAATGAGTGCCGTTGGATTTAGCATGTGTGTTATGGTCTCATGTTCATCTACTCCTTATCCTTTCGTAAAATATTTCACACTTTATAACCTTTTGTGATATTTTTATTATTATTAAATTATTTAAGTGGATTAATTTAATTCACAACTTCGTAAAGTTACAATTCATTCTGAATCAGTTTGATCAGGAATGAATTATGTTCCATTGCCGCCCTTATAACCCCCCAAAAAGCAACAAATTTCATTTCTTTCAATCAGTTTTTGAGAAAATGTGCTATAGACAATCTTTACAAAAGTGTTTTTTAATCATAACTATGATTTCTGATTTATTGAAAACAATGGCAGTAGAATACCGAAGGAACAAAGCACAAGATTACACAAATCAAAGTCCATTAATTGATTAATTAATAAATGTTGATTTCCAAGCTAATTACGATTTAAGACCGATCTGATTGCATTCATCACACAAAAATAACATTAGCACTCTATTTTGAACTAAATTAATTATTGTTAAAAAGGACATAATTCATGCAAACGAAATAATTATTATTCAAGTTATATACCTACAGGCTATCCTAGCTTATTCTCAACAAACAATATATTTAAGTTCTCCGACTATTATAGTATTTATAGTAGTAATCATTGATATCAAAGTACAATTAAAAATATATATGGATTGAAACTATAATTAAAATATGCATTTATTTGACAAGAGTTATCTCTTCGCGGCCGCCATATTGTTTTTAAATGGGAATGTTCAGAGTATGTCAAAATCATCCATGGTGATCTAAATCATCATGAAATATTTTAAGAACACCTTCACAACCTATTTTGGGGTGGTAGCTTTTGAATTAATGGTGTTTTCGCACTATCCAGTGGTGTTTTCAGTGTTTTATCCGGTGTTTTTGGTGTATCCCGGTGCTTTCGGTGATTCGAAGTACCGGTAGTAGACTGAGTGTTACGTTATAGTATCTACACCTGAGGCTGAGCACTTGCCCGGCCTGTTACTGTTTACAGTAGTGTTTATGTATGTACATTAATCATTTACAAATCATATCACCAAACATCCTATTTTCTACCCACTTCAGTATTTGACCTAAACGTGCTATTTCAACCAAAATTATGACCTCACAATCAACGTTTAGAAGGTCGAAAACTGGATAGACGAGGATATAAATGTCGATATTGTTGGCCCTTCCTACTTGGAAATAGACGAATTTCCTATTTCGTTTTATGAACTAATTGCCCCGATTGACCCCAGGTCAATCGCAGTAAATTGCATCCTAAAACATTGTGACGTCCAAAAATCTATATTGTGACGTCAAAATTCTCCGGGAAAATTCACCAATAGACAAATTTCCAATTTCTTTTTATGAATGAAATACCCCGATTGACCTGGGGTCAATCGGAGTATACACGTAAATTGCATCACATAACATTGTGACGTCCGAAAAATCTATATTGTGACGTCAAAATTTTCTGGGAAAATTCACCAATTGGAAACTCGTCTACAAAATCTGTTATTTGTTATCTGTTATTATTTTCATCATAGATAGGATACCTTTCTAGTCTGCGTTCTGAAAAATTCAAGAAAATATAAGCGGAACCCTGGATCTTTTGCTAAGCCAGCCTCGCTACTGAATGAGTTAAAGAAATATTTCGCTAATTCAATCTATGTTTACTTGCTATATATCTACTACCTGAATACAACTCAGGTATGCTCCGCCTTGACAACCTTTCGTCAATGTAGAAATTTTATGTTGGAGTACACCCAAATTGAACCAATCTTAGAAAGTGAGGATAGGAAATTGCAATATATTCAAGAAAGTTTGTCAAATCATTTTTTTTGTAATTTTAGTACATTGTATTTATTTGCATCTATACACCTATCAACACTTTCTGGTATTTGATAAGATTTTCCCTTGAACTGGAAAACTTGTTCCCTGTCAGTCATATATATGAGACAACAAATCCTCAGTCATATAAAGACAACACTGGGAAGTCCTTTTAGGTACTAGTGTGATCAAATGCCATTAGTTCAACATTTTTCCAACATTTTCTAGTGGGATAGACCTTAATTCTCTTATTTCAAAGCATTCCTGTTTCCAAAAAAACTGACAATGGTATTTTTTCCTCCCTTTGCTCATCTTTGTGAACCCTTTATATTTTCCCTTACATATATAACCGTGCGTACTAATCTGAAACTTTTCCGTAATTGCCATGTAAAAGTTTTGAGGTTGATTGGTGCACTGAAATAGACTGGATAAACTTATCTTCTCCTGAGCGGTTTAAAATTAAAAAGGTAAAGAGAAAATCCTCTAGTATTTGTTGATGTAGGGAATTCAAGTTTGTGCAACGACTGCAAAAAAAACCTTGATCCTAATTTTTGTTGTGATCTGGTTTCTGCAAGAATGATGCC
The DNA here is from genome assembly GCA_002080025.1 of Modiolus philippinarum. Taxonomy (NCBI): domain Eukaryota; kingdom Metazoa; phylum Mollusca; class Bivalvia; order Mytilida; family Modiolidae; genus Modiolus; species Modiolus philippinarum. The sequence goes on from MJUU01066580.1 coordinate 348,127, forward strand.
CAGTTTTAAACTCCAGTACTACTGTAACTTAATTACTTGTAGGTAGCTATAGATACTGAGGTAAAAAGGTTGTCCTTATTATTATTACAATAAATGTAATGGATTAAAACATTTCATAGATTGGCCTTTAATTTTTACTGATGTTGATGATGCCAATTAACATGATTAGTAATGTATTGTAAAAATGTATATCAGTTTGTATACTTATAACAGAAAAAAAATGTGCACTGATTCCAAATATCATAGAATTTAAGAAGAATATCAAATCAAAACCTATGATGTATACAAATTTTAAGCCACATTTTCTCTTCAACAAAATGACCCCTAAACTTTTGATGTGGAAATGACGATGAAGATACATGTACAAATCACAATACAAATCAGCAAAAATTGAATTAACAAAATCGGTAGCCAGTATATGACCTAGCTACAGCCTTATTGATGTGATTGGCGATTCATTGACATGTGAAAGATGTTTACGTTCAGAAGACAAATCAGATTATATGTCTGTTCAAAGATTGCAGACAGCTGTAAATGCAATCCAAGTAAGGCAATTAAAGGATTAAGTTGATGCAAAAATTCTGCCATTCAAGTTCCATCTCAACTTCGCTAGCCAAGGGTTACGATCTGCTCTTCTCCTCTTCACCCTTGGCGGATTGAGCCACAATTTGTGAAACATCAGTTTCAAATTATCTCCCTTTGTAGTAAGAGTTTCAGTATGATTTATTGTAATAATTAAAGATTATTTATTGCATCTAAGGCCCTATCAAGTTAATTTGTAGATTCTCATCCACCTGTAACAAAAAATCTTGGGTGGGTGGGAGGGTTTTATTTTATTTTTCTTTACTGATTTTCACTAAAATTGATAGGAATTTAAAGAAAATTTCTGAATTATTGAAGATAAAAAAAATTAGCTTAGAAAAAATGGGGCGGGTGGGGATGAGAATCTATTAATTAATTTGATGTGGCCTAATAATACAACAATTCACAATATATTTAAGTACAAGGAAATAACCCTTAAAAAGTAAAGAAAGATGATAACATCGTGGAAATTTTGCAAAATAGAAAAATCACTAAACACCATATTTTAAGTTTTATTGTTACGATATATATTTAAAATCTGAATGTAAGCAAATTGATTGGCTGCAGTGAAGATTAACTGCAACCAATCAAAAACGTGAGTTTGAGACTACAGAAATCCAGCTTGATCTGCCAAGGGTGAAAATGAGAGGATCAATCGTAACCCTTGGTTAGCGAAGATGGTTCCATCTGCATTTGGTGAAAATTTGAAATGTTTGACAGAAAAATTTGGCTAAAAGTTGGGCTGTTCAAGTTTTCAGGGAAGGTGTGTGAAACTTGTGTTTAGCCTTAATTTATTATTTATACCCCCCGCAAACAAAGTTTGGGGGGGTATATAGGAATCACCCTGTCTGTCCGTCTGTCCGTCCGTCTGTCCGTCCGTCTGTCCACACTTCTCGTAAGCGCAACTCCTCTTAATCCACTTGAAGGATTTTGATGAAACTTTAGACAAAGGAAGAACACTATATGTAGATGTGTAAAATGTCAAATAGGCTGAAAAAGAGGTGAATTTTGTATTTGTCTGATTTAGACAGTGTTTTCATTGGAACCCTTTGGAAAAGTTTTTTCTTGAAGATTATATCATTGTGTCCATACTTGTATTGTGTCCATACTTGTACTGTGTCCATACTTGTACTGTGTCCACACCTGTATTGTGTCCACACCAACTTAATTTTGCACTTACCATATCGATTCAGGATTCAATTAGCGGGGGGTATCTTTGGCTGCCATTCGGCGACAGTTCTTGTTTTGATGCAGTTTTTTTCATTAGATTCCTTATGAAAAATTAATATCGCGCTCAACTTTTATATTTTTGGTAACTTGTTTCCTTTCCCAGCTATGAGGGGTCGAACGGGGCCAAAATTGCAAATTTGCTGTTTACCTGAAATTTTTATTTTTAATTGGATTTGGATGGGATTTTTTTCTCTTGATATAAGCTCTCAGTAGTGTGCCAACCGATTTTGCGTAGCTCTTACCGTTTCTGAGTTACAAGGGGTCAAAGGGGCCAAAATTGCAAATCTTCGAAATATATGAAATCTTTATTTTTCATCGGATTTCGATGGGATTTTTTTCTTTGAATTCCTCTTGATGTAAGCTTTCAGTAGTATGCCAACGGATTTTGCATAGCTCTTACCGTTTCCGGCTACAAGGGGTCAAAGGGGCCAAAATTGCAAATTTTTCAAAATATGTGAAATCTTTATTTTTCATCAGATTTCGAAGGGATTTTTTTCTTTGAATTCCTCTTGATATAAGCTTTTAGTAGTATGCCAACGGATTTTGCGTAGCCCTTACCATTTCCGAGCTACAAGGGGTCAAAGGGGCCAAAATTGCAAATTTTCGAAATATGTGAAATCTTCATTTTTTTTGGATTTCGATGGGATTTTTATACGACCGCAAAAATTTTTGCGGTCGTATATTGGTATGGTGCTGTCGTCGTCGTTGTCGTCGTCGTTGTCGTCGTTGTCGTCGTCGTCGTCGTCTGTAGACACTTTAGTTTTTGGTCAATAATTTTAGTTCCAGTAGATCAATCCTTATGAAATTTTAACATAATGTTCTTTGGTACAAAAGGAAGGCTTGGCTAAGTTTTGGTCATTGTGGCCCCACCCGTTTTTAAAAAAGGGGCCAAAAAGGGTTAAATTGGGTGTTTTCACATGTTTGTCTGTAGAATCTTTATTATTAATCGGATTTTGATGGGGTTTC
>MJUU01066580.1:352375-363741 GCA_002080025.1 Modiolus philippinarum
TAGCCCGAAGACTTGTATTTTTGGCAAATACCCTGACCTATTTTGATTACTCCCAATGTCTCTATCATTAAAGTGCACAGAAGACTTCTGGACAAATACCATGGTGGAGGGGTATTTGACAAAAAATGCAATGGCTATTAACCAATCAGAATACAGCTTACATTTGTACTTACATGTACATAAGGTGTAAATAATAAATGTATACACATAAAAGACTTTTTATTTCAGTTAGGATTTACATTTTACGAATAACACAGAATAAAATATGGATATCTCAAAGCATGTGGTTCAGCCTATAAAACAAGCTTTTATCTCAGCATTAAGAAATGAGGAGGACACATCACACTTTGTTCAGAGATTAATTGATACAGAATGCCAGATCTCGGAAAAATACCAAATCATCAGTATGGAAAGTTTGATCGAATTGAATAGTCAGGTAACATGCATTCAGGTAGTCAAGTAATATGAGTCACATTTTACATTTTATAAATTGTTTCCAAAATTTACATGTAATTTATAGATCATAGAAGGTGAGACCTGCTTTTTATCAGCAGAACTTTGATGAAGTTGAATATGATGATCAGTGTCTTTACATCCTTTTATCAATAAGATGTATGAATTTTAGAGACTGATAATCTCAGTATCACCAAACTGGACACTATCACAAAAATATTGGGTCACTGTGAAGGGGTCAGGTGCGGGTTGCTATGCCGACATCGCGTTTTGGTACTATTTGTCGTGTACATACACGTAATACGTTGAATGAAGAGTGCATATAAATTATTACATTAAGGGCATATCCAACAGTTTCTTGCTATATTGTCATTTTCATAAGTTTTAGATATGTTGTTAAACAAGTGCCGAGGATTCCAAAAATGACAAGAAAATGTTGTGTCCAGGATCTTGTTTCCTTGGAAATCAACCTTAAACATTGATCATTTTTGCATTTTGAAGAAAAATTAAATTATAGTTTTAAAATTAATTGAGAAATTATTTCTATCTACTCGGTACCAGAGCAACAGAAAAACAAAGTTACGGTTTTCAAGGATTTACAGAAAAATTGATATGATTTAGGAAATTATGTTATATTTTACTAAATTAAAGAGTATGTAGCATGTATTACGAAAACAGTTGCACGAAATGGTGAATTACACAGTCAAATTTACAATGTTTTAAAGACTTCTCATTTTGTCAATTTTATGAAATTCTGATATTGTGTTCTTCTAATAATAAGCTACTCAAAAAAGAGTAAATCATAAAAATAGGGAACTTTTAACCAATCTCCCGTCGATTACCCGCAGAAAGTATGCCAAACTGGAAGGCACAAATTACATTTCCTCAAAAACAATGGGAATTACTTTGTGACGTTACAGTTATCAACGTCATATTCCTGGGAAACACTGCCTTCCTCTGTGCTTTCTATTATCATGCTTATCTCCTCTGAAACTATTGGATATGCCCTTAAACAATGGATTATCTGTGTTCAATTTATTATAGAGTTTTATTTATCATTTTGTGAATTACTGATAAAAGAAATGTAGGACATTTTGTTTTTGATACAGACTTCATGGGTCACAGATGTCCTATAAATCCTATATTTCCTATAAAAATCAGCCATGTCCTATAATGTCCAATATTAGGACTTTTTGTCCTATAATTCCTATAAAATTAGCATTTATCATTGAACAAAAGTATATATACAAACATTTTGTAAAGTAGATAATAGAAAAAAGGGCAACTCTTGCCTGCACAGCCATTTTATTTCATAATTTGGCCTTATCATAAAAGATTCATTCTGTAAATTGCAGATCAAACATTTTTAAAGCCATAAACCGAAAGATGTATAAAATGATAGAGAACAAACGTGAATCTAAAATCTGCAAAGGACAAAGCTGTGCATAAGTTTGTGTTCACTCCTTAGTTAAAGCAGAATTTAAAAAGACTTAAATATAGGAAGTATCCAAATAAAATCATGTAGAAAGGAAAATTACCATGGCATGTACTTATTAGTAGATCATACTTCATGTAAAGTGGGCAACAGCAGAGAATGTAATTTAACATTTTGATCCTTTGAAAAACACATTCAAAACCGTCCTCTCTGAAACTACAAGTCTGATTAGAATTATTTGGTATTTGCAAAGATCATTTATTTTTAATCATTTAAGCATTAAATAAGCAAATGAATTTATGGAGATCAACTTTTTTTGAACTGCACTCCTTCTTCCATGAAAAAAATACGATCTTGCTATTTTCAAATTCAAAAGTAATGGTAATTGTGGACAGCTAAAAGGAGAGTTGGAGTCAGTCATATTTTAGCTCACCTGGCTATGCCAGGGCGAGCTTTTGCCATAACTTGTCGTTCGTCAGTCATAGTAAACTTTTCATTCAAAGATCTTCTCCTCTGAAACTACTGGGCCAATTGGAACCAAACTTGGTGACAAGTCCTTTGGTGGTACTTGTTAGGAATTTTATCTGGCAGGTCCGTACCTCATTCAAGATGGTCGCCAGCAGGGAACATAGTTTAAACTTTGGACCCTAGGGAAAATACATTCAAAGATCTTCTCAGAAAGTACCAGTCCAATTATAACCAAACTTAGTCACAATGGTCCTTAGANGTCCCTTCCAAAAAAGGTATCTGGCAAGATGGCCGCCAGAGGAAAACATAGTTTTAACATTGGACAGTATGGAAAATACATTCAAAGATCTTCTCAGAAACTTAACTAGACCAATTAAAACCAATTTTAGCCAAAATGATCCTATGATGGTCCATTTAATGAAAGGTATCCTGCAGGCCCGTACCTCATCCAAGATGGCTGCCAGCGGGGAACATAGTTTTAACAATGAACCCTCTGGAAAAGACATTCAAAGATCTTCTCAGAAACTACTAGCCAAACTTAGTCACAATGGTCCTTTGATGGTCCCACCCAAAAAAGGTATTCGGCAGGTCCATACCTCATCCCAGATGGCTGCCAGTGGGGAACATAGTTTTTACATTGGACCTATCGATTTTAAGTGGAACCCCTGTCCAAGTTTTTATTTGAATAGTGGTCTGATATGGATTGTAATGGATGGTGGAGCTCTTAGTTGCCTTGGAAACTAGACCAGAAAACTAAAATTTGAGAAAAAAAGTATTCTGCTAGATATTTTATTTGATATTGGCAGTATGTATACTAGATAACATGGGGAACCCCTGCCTATTTTTTTTAATAGTGTTCTGTTATGTGTTGTATTGGAGGATGGAGCTTTCGGTTGCCATGGAAACCAAACTGGAAAACTGTAATGTAATGTTTTGTTTTTAGAAATATGTTAACAGTAGTTAATAAGGAGAACCCCTGCCCAAATTATTTTTGAAAGGTGGTCTGAAAAATGGGTCAAATTTGATAACACTTCCAAACACATTTAAAGATCCTTTCTGAAACAACTTAGAACACAATGGTACTTTGATGGTACCTTCCAATAATTAGGTATCCGGGAGGACTGTACTTCGTCCAATATGGCTGCTACTAGTGCTAGCATTAAGATAGCTTATATTGGGTTCCATTAAAAGGATTAAGTCTCTGAAAGCACTAATCCAATTAGAACTAAACTAAAGTCTTTAAAATTTGCATTTGGCATGTCTTCATCCAATCCAAGGTGGACTTCAGCAGGGAACATAGCTAACATTGAATCCTATTGGAAATGCCTTTTATCTATGTCAGCCATGGGCCAGGTGAGCGATACAGGCGTTTCAGAGCCTCTTGTTTAAAAATTTTGTCAGTAAAATTGTCCTATAAAGGTCCTATTTTAAGCCAAAAAATCCTATATTTGTCCTATTTTCTTGTAAAAAAAATCCTATTTTTCCTATATTTTTTAAGCCAAAAGTTGCTATGACCCTTGAGACTTTTATCATGGCGTAACACATCAAGCTCGCCCTAACGCTCTCACTTTATACTGGCTGTGATAAAGTCGGTATCAAAACAAAATAACCTATATTCCATATGTACATAACGTCATTAGAACAAGAATTTAGATCTAAACTAAACATAGTACACATATACATAGTTGCTAGAGATACTTCAGTTGATAATTTAAGATCAAAGTCACAGGTTCCCTATCTGAAACAATTTTGTTTTGTGTTTGTTTACTTGTTTTGTTGTTGTTGTTGCTGTTGTTTTTTGCTGTGACTTCTGTCTAGGTTTCTTTCTCAGTTTTAAGTATGGCAATAAATGTAAGTCTGCCATATTTCATTTCACTTTAACCTCATTTGTTTATGAGTGAATAATTTAAGATGTATTACCATTATAATATACATGGGTTTCTAAATATTTTGTATATCACTTAAAAGCTGGAACACCAAGGACATATGGAACCATTTTTCTCGCTTGTTCAAACTTAAACATATTTTGACCTTGGTCATTGTTGGTAGCTCAAACATTTTTTATCTGCCCTTGGATGTTCAAGCCTTCAAAGTTGGAGTGTACAATTATTATTCAAACCTGTTACAATATAGGATTTTTTCATAAATTGCAAACACTCTGCACAAAAACATAGAATGTAGTTTCAGTATATATACATTGTGAAATAAAGTGTACTTTTGTTAGAATCAATCTTTTGTATAACAATAAGAAGTCTATTTCACAGATATCAAATTTTTCGTTTTATTCATTGTTTATCTGATAAGGGGAAAATTGCACATTTGCAAATAATAATTTATAAAACCTATTTGAGACTTACACACAGTAAATGATTGAAAATCTAAACTATTCCAGCCTGAAAAATGTTATCAGACAATTTTGTAACAAAGGGCAGAATTTTAGACCCTTTATAGTGAATACTTATACTGTTAGTGATTGTAATATAGCATTGTATAGTGTTTTGTGACATAATTACAGCAGTACACACTGTATCAAAACACTCCTATTTTTTTACTATTTTGTAGAATGTAGACCAGTTAAGAAGAATTATTATTGCCTTAAGTATTCTAGAGAAGTATACACGACATTTGTTGAAACCAGAGGAACAGAGATCAAATATGTGGAAGTATGTCAAGTTCTCAAATCAAATATTTAAAGACAGGGTGGATGCTATTCAGGTAAATATTGGCTTTCTGTGTCTAAGTTTTTGTACAGACTTAACCTGTGTTTATAATTTGTGCTCGTATTCAAGAACTTTCATTATATTTCTCAATTCCATATACTGAAGATTATGACGTTCTTTTTCAATATACATGTAATTCGGGAATTTACAACGGAAAGTAGTGCCTGTACATGTACCTCAAAACAATTACTCATAGAAAAATCATATCACTATAAACAGGAAGTTAATTATACATACTTGAATCCATAAACATTGGAAATAAAAATGAAATGACAATGAAGATACTGAATTGGCATATATTGTACTTGACTTTGTTTGGTAAATATAGAATTTTGGTTGTTTTGAAGGTCGAGACAGAAAATATCGCCGTATCACGGTGAGTCCGACAGGACAAGCTGTGAGACTAGTGATATTTTCTGTCGAGACAGTCAAAACTACCATTATTGTTTTTATCGGCAACGTCATAAGAATCATGGCGTCATATTCGAGACATCATTGCCTGATATTTTCTTGTATCAGGTGAGTACGTTTTATGGAGATACTGACAATATCAGTCAGTAAGATCAAAGAGAAAAATTTACATATATTGCCATTAATAGGTTTAATTATGATTTAAACTCTCATGTAGGTACATTAACAGTGCCACTTTTACTTTATGGAGTTAAGAGTCTTAACAAAGAGAAATATATTATGATCTCAGTGAAATGTTTAGCTATCAGGAACAGTAAATTGCTTTGATTTGTCTAATAGTTACATTTGTATAGCTGAAAGTATGTAAACATGCAGATATTTCACAGGATATCTTGTGTCAACACTACCAAATGTGAACTGAAACTGTTTTAAAGGATCATTAAACAAACAAAGTAATGGTTAAATTTTACATAGATCTCAGTCTGAAATCCTGTGATATTTATACAATAGAATATGAACTCTCCTTTAGAAAAGATAAAAATGTCGATTGCAATGTGTAACTCGTTGTTAAGACCTTATAAAAGTTACTTATAAAATGAAAATTTACACTCTGTTATGTTCATGTGACATATCTTGATATTGACAAATGACATTTTCTAAAAATTTGATATTGCTTGCATATTTTTTAATGAAAAATGAGTTTTCCGGAAATATACTTGGTTCCAAAGAGTTTTGGATGTAGGTATTTCTTTATAACGAAAATTTTCAGGAAAAAAGATACTTGGCAATTAAATATTTATTGATTCATTTGTTTCGCAATCGTCCAGGTTACATAAACAAAATCAATTTTTACTCTCTAAGCACGTGGGGTCTTTGAATGGGCTTTAACTGAAGGCACGCCCTTTTCCTTGACTGAACCAATGAAGTCTTGTGTTGATGACTACCCTTTGAGATCATGCGTACAAAAGGAAAATGGTGCTGTTTCGAGACGATATGATTTTGCCTAGTAACGTAGAATTAATTTTGGATCTCACTGTTGCCTATATGCAAGAATCGTCACTGAATTGACCTATAAATAAAATATGTTATTAAATCTATCTGTACATTTAATCTTGTCTGGGTACATGCATTTTAACGCCCTATAGAAATTGATTTTGACTAGTCTGTCCATTGAATATTTTCATCACCACAGTAAATTATGTAAGGAATTCGCATATTACCTCTTCTTTGAGGCAAGTTTAATCACTAAGATCTGGGAATTGAATGACGTTTTCACTAAATATTGTATTTGTTTATTTCTTTTGAAATCTTGACATTTTGTCGATGGTTTAATTTTCGTTGCCATGCTGATAATTTGTTCCAAAAAAGTTATGAACTCAAAAAAGAGTTTTTCTAGAAGGGAGATAATTTTATACCACTAGATTTCCCGCTGATCTATGTTCATAAAACTTGAATAAAAAAGACAAATTATGAAAAGTCCAAAATAGGTACTTGTATCTTCAGCTTTCTTTAGTAATGTACTGGTAGGCAGGAATGTTTCACTCATGAAAAAACAGTTTATCATATAAAGGTTTTGTAAGGCAATAGTAGTTATTGGTATAGTAAATCTCTTTATTTTTGGTTTATACCGTTACAGGGAGGAAGGGATTTGATGAAAGCTATGGGATATACAAAAGATATAAAAGATGGTTTGGCTTTTCCTCCAGATGAACAAACAGACCCAGAACAACTGACTGATATGTTAGCTGATATAATACTAGGAAAACAGGAAATAACACTGTATCTTACCGGATCACATCCACACAGTCAATACATTGACAAATTGTTACCACAAAATACTATGTAAGTTTTGTCCTTATATATGTAGTGACAAATCTTAACCATAAAACAAAATAAGTTATGTCATGATTTAAGTTTTAAACACTAGCATATTTTTACCATAGAACACAATTAATTTTTTTTTTTCAGTACTGGTACATTGACAAATTAATATCACAGAACAACAATATGCAAGTTTTGTTAATGCACTGACAAATTATAACAGTATAAAGTAATGTTAGTTATGTCCAGTCAGTGCCAAAAACTTTTTGATTCAATAGCTCAGAGGGGCTACTAAGGTCCCATCTACTATCAGACCGAACTAAGTTTACTAGCCCTCACAGAAGATTTTATGTTCAAAAAGAAAAATTTTAGCTAGCCCTCTGGGCTAGTGACTAGTAATTTTTACTAGCCCAAGATTGATTTTAACCATTCCCAAATGTATGGCTAGTGGCTAAAGGCACAGACTGTTTGCCAATATACAGTGGAACTTTGATGGTTCGAACACCCAGGGGACTGATGAAAACAGTTTGAGCTAGAGGGGTGTTTGAGCTATCGAGGTTGAACTATGCTTAAACTTGATCAAAGGGACCAGAAAAAGGGTTTGAGACATCCATGGTGTTGGAGCTATTGCAGTTCAAGCTATCGATGTTCTACTGTATTGACAAATTATTACCAGACAACACAATTTTAGTTTTATCAATACATTGACACATAACACTATGTAAGTTTCTAAATACATTGTTATGTATTACCACTAATCAGTATGACACTTATGTTAATACACTGATGAATTATTACCACATACATGTCCTACTATTGAAGTTGTCTAAACACATCTGTGAGAAATTACAACCAACTATCTAATTTTTATCAATATTGATAAACAAATGATGATAATTGATTTAAGTAGAATTTTGATACATTTATACATCATTTTTACATGTACATAATGTATTTTGAGATTCAAAGAAATACCATTTTGTTTATTTTTCAATTACAGCAAGGAATTGAGAGAATTTCAGACCGAGCTTGGCAACATTAATCCAAATTCTATCAAAGAAAATATGGGAAATCAGGTATATGATCCTTTTTTTGTTACAAGAATGAAAACTCTTGATGAGAACAATTATTTGCTCATTTTTCTGACCTGCAGATTATGCCAGTTTGAGTAGATTATGTCAGTTTAATGTATCCCCTTTGAGTTTGAAGTAATTAAAACATTAACTTTTTTTTATGACAGTTTCTATTTGGAAAGACAGTATTTATGTGGAATCCTGTAATAGACATGTCTTGTTAAAGATTTCTATCATTGTCATACAGAGATTTGGATCCACTCATTTCTATCTCTGTTCTTCACATTTATGTCAAATTTTACAGCAAATCTGGCCTATATTTCTGAATTGTTACTCACTGTTGTGGTTTAAATTAAGGTTCCAATTTTGGATTGTGTGTTGCTCACCAATGATCATTAGCTGAAGAAAGAAATATCAGTCAGTATTAAGAAAGTGTAATTTTGACATCTAGCAGCAAAAAAAACTGTTAAAATGATAGACCACATCAAAGTTCTGGTATTCAGATTCACCAGTTGTTGTTTGTCCGCCTTATGTATGTATATGTCACAAACATGTCCACCCCATGTGACCAAAGTCATGATGTTTTAGGCTCTATGTCTAGTATGATGTGATGTTTTCTATACTGTGACGTATTGAAAAGTAGTTTGGTAAATCCTGATGCCATAGGCTGGATATGGTCTATTATCCTTCTTCTAATGTATTCATTTATTTTATTAAAAGAAAAATGAATGAATATTTGGGCTCATCTTTTACAAATTTCCCACACTGGAAATTTTTTCATACATACATGCAATATTAATACTTCTAATGGACGAGTTTCCAATTGGTGAATTTTCCCTTAAAATTTTGATGTCACAATGTTACGTGACGCAATTTACTCCGAATGACCCCAGGTCAATCGGGGCAATTCATTCATAAAACGAAGTTGGAAACTCGTGTATTGTTGGTTAATAACTTTCCTGAAATATGATATTAAGTAACTGTTATTTACATACTGGCTTCATTTCTTTGAAAATATAACATTAATACATGTATTTACAAACTTCAGGTATTTTTATTCTGTGGATTACTGCCTCATGGATGGCTCTTGATTGGGAAAGGTACAGATGATCTGTGCACATCATCAATATTGATAAAAAGTCATAAATAATTGGCTTCAAAGTCAATAAATTGAAAATGATAGATAATTTTTTATGCCCCCAGATTGATGATCAGGGGCATATTGTTTTTGTCCTGTCTGTGTGTGTGGTTGTGTGTCTGTCTGTGGGTCCGAAACTTTAACCTTGGCTATAACTTTTGAACTATATAAAGTAGACTTTTCATACTTGGCAGGTGTAAAGGTCTAGTCAAGAGGAACATAAATATGCCAAAAAAATTAGGTCAGGTCAAAGGTCAAGGTCACAGAGGTTAAAAAGGGGTGAAATTGGCTGTTTTCACATATTTGACTGTAGAATCCTTATTATTTATCCTATTGAGATGGGGTTTGTCAACAGATTTGAGGTAGCATTTACCGTTTTTTGAGAAACAAGAGGCCCAAAGGGGACTAACAGAAAAAATTAATTTTAAAATTTTTTGTCGGATCTTGATGCAGTAATTTTCTGTAGGTTTCTTATAGCATTTTTAAACAGATACTTTTAACAGTTAAAGCCATTTCAATAAACAAGAGGCCCAAATGGGCTTCATCTGTTTCAGAATAAAGGGGTTAAATTGGGTCTTTTTATGGTAATAAACAACTATTGAATTATGAAAGATAGGCTTTTAATACTTGGCAAGTGTATAGGTCTTGTCAATATGAACATAAATATGCAAAAAAAATTAGGTCAAAGGTCAAGGTCAAAAAGGGATAAAATTGGGTGTTTTCATATATTTAACTGTAGAATCTTGGGGCATATGTAGTGTTTCACAAACACATCTTGTTATTAGGGCCCCGCATCGAGATGCGGGTGCCCTATAGTTTTCACTTTGTCCATCTGTCTGTCTGTCCGTCAACAATTTTTTTGGTCAAAGTTTTCTGGGCTTCTACATGTGGGAATGATTTCATATTTGGTCTGAAGCTTTATGATGATGAGTTGTACCGTGTAAGCAGTTTTCAGGTTTGCCGTACCACTACTTCCTGTTTGCCGATACTTAAACTTTTTATTATACCACTCTATGAATGAAAATTTTTCGTCAAAGTTTTATGGGCTTCTACATGTGGGAATGATTTCATTTTGGTCTGAAGCTTTATGATGATGAGTTGTACCGTGTAAGCAATTTTCAGGTTTGCCATGACACTACTTCCTGTTTGACGATACTTAAACTTTTTATTATACCACTCTATGAATGAAAATTTTTCGTCAAAGTTTTATGGGCTTCTACATGTGGGAATGATTTCATTTTTGGTCTGAAGCTTTATGATGATGATTTGTACCGTGTAAGCAATTTTCAGGTTTGCCATGACACTACTTCCTGTTTGCCGATACTTTAACGTTTTATTATACCACTCTATGGATGGAAATTTTTCGTCAAAGTTTTCTGGGCTTCTAAATGTGGGAATGATTTCATATTTGTCTGAAGCTTTATGGTGATAAGTTGTACCGTGTAAGCAATTTTCAGGTTTGCCGTGCCACTACTTCCTGTTTGCCGATACTTTAACGTCTTATTATACCACTCTATGGATGAAAATTTTTCGTCAAAGTTTTCTGGGCTTCTACATGTGGGAATGATTTCATATTTGGTCTGAAGCTTTATGGTGACAAGTTGTACCGTGTAAGCAATTTTCAGGTTTGCAGTGCCACTACTTCCTGTTTACCGATACTTTAACGTTTTATTATACCAGTGTATGGATGAAAATTTTTCGTCAAAGTTTTCTGAGGTTCTACATGTGGGAATGATTTCATATTTAGTCTGAAGCTTTATGATGATGAGTTGTTCTGTGTAAACAATTTTTAGGTTTGCCGTGCCACCACTTCCTGTTTGCCGAAACTTTAACTTTTTATTATACCA
>MJUU01066580.1:369028-386647 GCA_002080025.1 Modiolus philippinarum
CACTTTTACAAAGTACCTCAATTTTTTATTTTTCATCGGATTTTGATGGGGTTTCTTTCTTTGGATTCCTCTTGACATGAGCTTTCGGTAGTATGCCAACGGATTTTGCGTAGCTCTTACCGTTTCCAAGCTATAAGGCGGCTTAGGGGGACCAAAATCGCACTTTTACAAAGTACCTCAATTTTTAGCTGAAAATTGTATCTGATATGTCAGTGCGTAATCCAAGATGGCCGGCAATGGGGTCCATTGATTAATATTAGACCCTATGGCAAATGCATTCGACAATCAACTCCTCTGAAACAAATTAGCCAATTGCAACCAAACTTTGTCATATTAGTACTTGGGTGGTGTTAAGTAAAAAATCTGTCTGACACGTCCCTGCATAATCCAAGATAACCGCCAGCAGTCACATTGATTAACTTTAGACCTCATAGGAAATGTATTGAAAAATCAATGTTATTGCATGGATGTGCCACTGCTATATACAGGTGAGCCATACTGCTCCTGGGAGCCTCTAGTTTGAGTAATGAAAAATCAAATTCTTTTTCTATCAAATTTTTGTGCGTGTGAAACACTTACTGGTGGTGGTCTCAATGGTTGGTCCTTTACCTTTGCCTGAGAAGAAAAATGAGAAAAAATGGGAATAGTACACCAATAAATGTTCACATAGACCATCTTAAACCGTCCACCAAGATCATCAATCAATTTTCCATTTCTGCTTATGAATAAATTGTACCAGTTATGTGGAGTCAATTGACATGAAATGCGTCGCTAAACATTTTGATGTCAAACAAATATTTCTTGTGATGTCAAAATTTCCTAGGAAAATGCAAAAAATAGAAACTCTTCTATCGTAAACACTGGTTTCCGGAAATTACTAAAGAATGGTGTGATAAACCTTCCGAACATTGACGGAGAGGCATGTGATAAATACCGGAAGTACTATATCAGCCCACTTTCCTATTCATAAATATAATTCCTTTGAAAATTTAGCTTCATTCAGAGGTAAAATTATTAATTTATTGTATATGATAAATTTCCATATTGCACTAGTGCAAATATGACTCAAATTTCATGACTTCATTGACAACAAAAATGTCCCAAACAAATAGAAATATAGCTTTGCTATACAATAAAAGGGTTATTGCATGAATATTGGGGAATATTATCCTTTGCAGAATATATATTGCAATTGCAAGCTCAAATAATGTAAAATTTTACTCGGACAATATTCCCCTATATTCATGCAATAACCCTATATTACAGCTGCCTACCACAATAAAGGTTTTATGACATGTGTTCCATCACAAAAAAAATAACTTATCAGTGCATATATCTTAGTGTTCCATTTTGATGAGAAAATATCTTGCAGAGGTGTTCACTGGGTTATACTCACATGTAAATACGTCTTCTTGGAAATGTTTTTGTAGTAAGGACATATTTTGCTACTTTACAGCTTTCCTGTTTTCATTCTGATATTGATGTTCCTTTAATTTTGATAATATTTTGTCTTACGTAGTCCACATTGTCTTTACATGCAGTACACATTACTTTTACATGTAGTACACATTGTCTTTACATGTAGTACACATGGTCTTTACATGTAGTACACTTTGTCTTTATATGTAGTGCACATTGTCTTTATACATGTATGTAGTACACATTTTCTTTACATGTAGTACACATTGTCTTTATATGTAGTGCACATTGTTTTTACATGTTATTTTCTTTAACACATGTACCGTATTCGACCCAATAAGCGCCCAGGGCGCTTAGAAAATTCAAAAACGGGGGCGCTTAATTGAATCGGCAAAACCAGAATTAATGCATGTCCGCTACCATCATTATTATTGAGTTCTATAATGCGTCTTCAACTTCCGGTTGTTTAAATCGTGGTGAAAGGAGAAAGTAACAGTAATTAATCACGCGAATTTGGCACAAATAAATAGATATCGTTACTCAGGAGTCGTGGGAGGTATGTTAACATTCTGTTTCTTAAAATTACAGCGATAATATACCCGCTTAAAGCTCAAACATCGGCAAAAAACGTAAGTAAATTTTGGCAGTTTGAGAGTTTTGAGGGGGCACTTGTGCATTTTGACTTTGAAAAAGGGTGAGGGGGCGCTTATTGGAGCAGGGGCGCTAATAAGGTCGAATACGGTATGTCATTCTTTGTGATTTAAATCAACACACATTTACAATCAGTGAAATAGTTATATGGTTGATTTGATTTTTTTTTCCTTGTAGACACCACAGTTTAATAGTGCAAGTGATAGTATGGTACAGTCTTCCACAGAAGAATCAGTGTTTCCAAGTGGTAAGTTCCACAACATTCACTTAACATAGTCATATGTAGTGGTACAGAAATAGTCTCGCCAAACATCAGTCTGTCCTAACTATATATAGTTCAGATTTGCTAAAATTGGGATATCAAATCCACCTAAATACAGAAATTTAGTAAACCCTTTTTGTCTTGCCTGTGACGAATGTCGCGAATGCGAGACATAGTGACCATAGATTCCGTTGTCAACTGCATTATTGAATCCCAAGTATATTTTTGAAAAAAAAATAATTCCAATTTTTCTGTATTTTGCCATTTGTTGGACTTAGTTTTTTTCAATAATTTTTTTTTGTTTCCACTTTATCTCAACACCTACATGCCATAAACAGATGATGTTTGGTCAGTGGTTACATCTTTGCAGGTAACTAACATCCATACTAGAATTGTCACCTTGACCTATATTTTCCGCATCAATGATTCACTTTGGTCCATAATATCAACAAAGTTTAAACAAATTGGAACTTAGGAAATTTGATCCTGACATAGAATTGTTGCATGTAGTCCATAGAAAAGCAATAAACTTAAAGGATTTTATTCCGGTTCCAACTTTGGTAAATTTCCTGAAAATGTCCAAGACATAACAATTTTTGAAATTTTTGCATACAATCAAATATTTTAGCAATTTTTCATACCAGACATAATTCTTAAACTTAAGAATGAAGAATATGGTTCCAATTTCAGTAAATTTCCTGCAAGTCTCAAAGACAAGCAGTATTGGGGAATTCATGTTAGCAACCATGCTTTTTGATTGAATTTTAGTGAAAACAAAAATTTTCAATGCTTAAATTTCAAAAAATTTGATACCTTTTTTGGTAAATTTTCTGATACTCTCAAACTTAGTCAAAGACAAGCAATTTTTTGAAATTCTTGGTAGCAACCATGCTTTTTGGATGAATTTTTGTCAAAGCTATTATTGCCAATGGTTAGATTTCAAAATTTTTTGGTTCAACTTGATACTCTCAAAGACCAGTTAATCTTGGGATTTTTAGTAACCACATCTTACTATAGGCCAAATTATAATGAAAGCGGAGTGAGCAGGCGAAACACCAGGTTCCGCGGAAGCTTTACAAATTATTTAGTTTGAACAGGGATATGTTGATTTTTTTGTGTACTGTTATTCTTACAATTACATTTCCTTTATCATATCTGCTTTGGAGTCCTAATCATTGAGGTAGAAATAGATCTTATGACTTATAGTTGTCAGTAATTAGAGCAGTCAAAATTTTACCTCCAAGAACCTAATGATGTCTTTCAAAAGAAAAACTATTTTAAAATGATAAAAATTCAAGGAAATGAAATGTTTTATTTTACTTGAAGGATCGGCATGTGATATCTGTGGCAACCGTCAGGCAGAAATCATTTGTGAAATTTGTGGCAACAAACAACTGTGTCAAGGTTGTGACAACAAGTGGCATCAACACCCACGACGACAAAACCATAAACGGCAAAATATGGGTGGAGTTGGTGATGAACAGCCTGTATCGGATCAGAGAAGTAGATCGCTGTCTCAAGGGGAGAAAACTCTTCCACCTGTCATATCATCGTCACAAAACTACGGTTTAAATACACAGCAAGGTGCTGGTGATGATGTTTATGTAACTGCGAATTTTAATCAGCCTCAGCCAATGAATGTTGGCAAACAAACAGGAATAGGATATATATCTCACCACATGCAAAACATGGGGTTGGAGGGATATGGTAGAGCGAGGACTTCATCTTCAGGAGAAACTGGACTAGCAGAGATGTCACCTGGCATAGATCCTCAGAGTGTACAAACAGGGTATATACCCATTTACTGCATTGATGCTTTTGAATATTATCCTTTTGGATCACTTGGCTTTTTACCATTACTTGATGTCTGTTGTCCATCATGAACTATTCATTAAAAGATCTTCTCTTTTGAAACCACTTGGCCTTTTGGAATAAAACTTGGTTACAACAGTCCTTTGGATTTTTTTCAACTTTTGAGTCCTGCACATTTGCATTCCATCCCAAAGGACCACCATTTTGGGAGAAGGTTCGTCATTGTACTCTTTTGGAAAACCTTTCAAAGATCTTCCCTGAAACTTCTCAACTATTTATAACCAAATTTAGTCACATTGATGGTTCATTTAAAAATGATATCTGGCATGATTGGTGGCCATAAGTAGGAAGCATAGTTTAACATTGGAACCTTTGGAAAATTCAAAGAACTCCTCTGAAACAAGTGGGTTAGTGAGAAGTAATATTACTTGCTATTTTACCTATTTTACCTTTCTGGTCTCGTCCAAGAAAGGTGTCTGACAGGTGCCCAGCCCATCTTAATTGACCCCAGCAAAGAACATAATGTAGTTTTATTTTGGACTCCACAGGAAAACAATCATGGGCCTTCTTTGAAACTACTATGCCTATTAGAGCCCAAGTAAGTCACAACATAAAAAGAGTTGGTCAGGTCCACACCTCATCCAAGATGGCGACAAGAGAGGAACATACCGGTAGTTCAATATTTGACTATGGGAAACTTTCAGAAATCTTCTCTGAAACTGCTATGCCCATTTGAACCAAAGTTAATTACAATAAACCTTAGATGTTCACTAAGAAATGGTGTCTGGCAGGCCACAGAGTCATCCAAGATGGCCATTCTCAGGGAACACAGCTTAATGTTTAACCCTATGACATAGAGGTTTATTAATGTAGTTCAGGTGTCTAAAGCTGTGCATCCAATTGGCACATCTGATGAAAATTGGAATTTGCTATGGAAAGATTGTCAATATATTTTTGGATAGATATTGATATTGAATGAAATTAAATCAGCAACATTTAAACAATAGTGTTCAAATTATGTCACTTTTTGAAAAACTCTGATTTTGTTAAAGGGAGATAATAACATGTGTATTGAAATTATAAGGGAAAAACCATATTTTCATGATTTTTATCAAAAATATGATTGGTGACCCATATTTTTATTTCATATTTTCAAAGTGTTTTTTTAACACACTTTATACCACATTTTTACCAAATTCTCTGGTTTCATTCATATAGAGAAATTTCCTATATAGGCTATGTTAAAAAGGACAAAATTTTGCTATTTTGGTAGCTTCTCCTGGAAAACAAGTTAGGTGACCTATTGAGTTTGAATTAAAAGTTTGAAGTGCATTTAATAAACTTTCAATCATAGCAAAGTAAGAAATATTTCGTTTGGTTTAAGTCTCTCTAACTACCCTACAATAGTTGCAAATTAGACCCATGAAGACAGATGTTGAACTCTGAACATGTATGTCAACCAAGGACCAGGTGAGCAATACATGACTCTTTGTACCTTTGAATGCATGTAAATGCAAAGTTTTTATGCCCCCAGATCCAGGGAGGCATATTGTTTTTGTCCTGTCTGTGTGTGACAAGTTCATACTTATGATTTCATTGTGGTATATTTTTATGCCCCCGAGAATCAAAGATTTGGGGAGCATATAGTTTTTGGTCTGTCTGTCCGTTTGTCTGTTTGTCTGCAAAAAACTTTAACATTGGGTATAGCTTTTGAATGGTAAGTGATAGGCTTATCATGCCAGAATATTGGACATCATGACCTTGACCTTGGCATGTGATGGGCTTTTTGAAAAAAATAATAAACTTTAACATTGGTTAGATCTTTTGAATGGTAAATGATATTGCTTTCATATTTTGCATGTGCATTCCTTGTGGCAAGACCTTTTAATTGGTACCAGAATATTTGACATAGTGACCTTGACCTTGGCACGTGAACAACTGCATAAAAACTTTAACATTGAGTATAATGCAAAGTTTTTATGCCCCCAGATCCAGGGAGGCATATTGTTTTTGTCCTGTCTGTGTGTGACCAGTTCAGACTTATGATTTCATTGTGGTATTATCAGTTACCTACGTTTATACCCGTAGGCATTGAGATTGTACCACCCTGAAGCACTTCTGTGCAGCCTGAGGCGTAGCCCAAGGCTGTACAGTGGTGCTGAAGGGTGGTACAATCTCAATGCCTACAGGTAGAAATGTAGTAAATGGATTTATCCCCAGCTTTGTCTTTTATTGCACCAAAAAAGCACATTAATGGAAGTAAATCTGCACGAAATTTCAACGTCATCTGTGTTGCGCAATAAAACAAGTATGATAAATATGCAGAAAATGTCCCACTTTCCATGTCGAGGATGGTACCTAAGGTACCAACCTCAGACTTTGCTATTTTTAGGTGATTTGATTTTGGGTTGATGATTTGTTAAGGTTATAAAGTTTTTGGCGCCAGTTTCTACTTACTAACGTCATATTATTACAGTATTTATAGAGCGCTACGAGACGGGTGCATGGGATTTGTACCAGCGGGCTGCCATCCAATCAAAAACCGGCATTCATCACAAGCCAGGGATAAATTTTTATGCCCCCGAGAATCGAAGATTTGGGGAGCATATAGTTTTTGGTCTGTCTGTCTGTTTGTTTGTCTGTTTGTCTGTTTGTCTGCAAAAACTTTAACATTGTGTATATCTTTTGAATGGTAAGTGATAGGGCTTTCATATTTTGCATGTGTATTCCTTGTGGCAAGACCTTTCAAATGAAGCCAGAATATTGGACATCATGATCTTGACCTTGGCATGTGATGGGTTTTTTGAAAAAAATAATAAACTTTAACATTGGTTAGATCTTTTGAATGGTAAGTGATATGGCTTTCATATTTTGCATGTGCATTCCTTGTGGCAAGACCTTTTAATTGGTACCAGAATATTTGACATTGTGACCTTGACCTTGGCATGGGAACAACTGCATAAAAACTTTTTAACATTGAGTATATCTTTTGAATGATTAGAGATTTCATATTTTGCATGTGCATTCCTTGTGTAAAGGCCTTTCAGTTGGTACCAGAATATTTGACCTTGTGACCTTGATCTTGGCATGTGCCTATCCGGTAAAATATCACCAGAAAAATGAAATCTTATTTTGTGTTATTTTATATATAGAAATATTTATGAGGAAATTTTTATTTATATTTGTAGAATTTGTTTTGTAAAAAGATCTTCTAAAAGATTCAACATATTTTCTTCATTTTAAACTTAAACATTCTGTATATCCTTTCCATAGTTTTGTAATTCACTGGTGTATATAAGGCATGTTACTATAACTATTATATTTTCTGACCTAATTCTTTTCTTTTATCTATATTTACATAAAAATCATTGATGAGAAAATGTTTTTTGATATCTGCAGAATTAAGATATTTTATATTATTCAGTATTATTTTCTACTATAAATATTATATTATAAAAATGTCTCTTATGCAATCAGATCTGATGCAATATTTTTAATAATCAAAGTACTGATAGCAATGATAGAGAGAAACACAATGAGTTAGATAAAGAAGGGGTGTGAAAGTTGTTTTACTTCTTAATAATGTCTGATCTGTGGTGGGATCCTTTGGGTAACTTCTGTGTTTGCATCCAAACAAAATCGTCACTTTTCATGATTTAACTTTTCAATTGATGTCAGAATTTATAAATTTTTACATACATGTATTAATTTCTCAGAAATTTCTGGTCATGTTTAATGTTTCCTCTTGACTGCAACACGGGGGCATAAGTGTTTCATGAAACACATCTTGATATATTTCAGTAATTGGTCAAGTCCACAGCCTATTCCTTACAGTTATTCCCACCAGACCAATGTAGTGAGACCAGTTCAGACTTATGGTAGTCCTGTATCACACTTACCTATGTCTTCATCCTCTCCAAGTCTAGCTACAGTAAGTATAGCATGTTACGTTTCATCACCATTTTCAAGTCACTGTGGATATTTACACTTTGAATGGTACATTAACTAAAGAAGCATTATCACTTTTTCTGAATAGAAAGCTTGATACATAATTATATACAGCCTACTTCTGTCTCAAAAACCCAAGGAACAGATGAAAACAGTTTGAGCTAGAGGAAAGTTTTCCTATCAAGGATAATGTATGATTAAATTTGAATAAAGGGACCAGAAAAAGTGTTTGAGACATCCATGGTGTTCTAGCTATTGCAGTCCAAGCAATCCATGTTTAACTGTAGTTTAGTTTACCAGTATTTATCCCCTCGCCCAACGGAGTTGGGGAGGGGATATAGCATCTCGCCCGTCCGTCCGTCCAAGTGTCCGTCCGTTCGCCCCACCTCAGGTTAAAGTTTGCGTTAAGGTTTATATCTGAGAAACTAACTGTGGCATATCAATCATCTTTGGTCAGTGGATGCATCTTGGAGAGTGATGCTGCTTCAGATGATAATTTGGTCACTTTGACCTACATTTCACGCTTCAATGACTCAGGTTAAAGTTTGTTAAGGTTCATATCTGAGAAACTACATGTGGCACATCAATTATTTTTGGTCAGTAGATGCGTCTTGGAGAGTGATGCTGCTTCAGATGATAATTGAGTCACTCTGACCTACATTTTACGCTTCAATGACTCAGGTTAAAGTTTGTGTTAAGGTTCATATTACATGTGGTACATCAATCATCTTTGGTCAGTGGATGCATCTTGGAGAGTGATACTGCTTCTGATGATAATTGGGTCACTCTGACCTACATTTTATGCTTCAATGACTCAGGTTAAAGTTTGCGTTAAGGTTCATATCTGAGATACTATGTGTGGCACATCAATCATCTTTGGTCAGTAGATGCGTCTTGGAGAGTGATGCTGCTTCAGATGATAAAATTGTCTTTCTGACCTATATGTTATGCTTCAATGATTCAGGATAAAGTTTGTGTTAAGGTTCATATCTGTGATACTACATGTTGCACATCAATCATCTATGGTCAGTGGATGCATCTTGGAGAGTGATGCTGCTTCTGATGATAATTGGGTCACCCTGACCTACATTTATGCTTCAATGACTCAGGTTAAAGTTTGCGTTAATGTTCATGTATGAGATACCCTATGTGTCACATCAATCATCTGTGGTCAGTGGATGCATCTTCCGAGAGTCTTGCAGCCTCAGATGATAATTGGATCACTTTGACCTACTATTTACACTTGACTGACTTTGGTTAAAGTTTTCATTAATGTTTATATCTGAGCTACTACAAGTTGCACATCAATGATCTTACTGTTCAATGGATGTACCTTCGACATTCATACATCTTTAGATTATGTTAGGGTTATTATTTCTTGACAGTGGGCGAGACGACTGCTCCCACTTCTAGTTCTCTTTATTACCTGACCCAAAGGGTTCATATGAGGTATTGCCGTTGTTTGACATTCATTGCCTGTTAGCATCCAAAAGTTTTCAAAAATCTTCTCGAAAACCATTGGGGTTAGCATTTTAGTTTTGAATGTTCTTGAATGCTTAAAAAAAATTTCACATGTATTGATCATTTGCTTTGAAATTGTGGATACAAATTGAACTAAACTATACTGCTATGAATTGTATATAACATGAACTTTGGAACAGTTGGTCATCTATGATTAACCAAACCAAACAAAGCAATTACATGTAACTTTAAATATGGATTATTATCTCCCTTGAAGTATTTTTCCAATTCATAATTGTGGTACTTGAACTTATGTTTACCTTAAATAGAGCCTTATTTCTTTAGCCAGTTTTATATATTTTCAGGGAAGCCCACACTACTTTGGTAATCACCAAATGCAATTTCCAAATCAACATTACATGGGAAATCAGCAGCTGCCTAGAAATCAACATCTCCAAGGAAATCAAATGCTTCATGTTGGACATCAAATGCCAGTACAGCAACAAAGCACAGCCCCTGGTGGACCTCCAACATCACGCCTCTTACCATCAATTGTGGCTATCCCTGATCTGCAAAGGAGAAAATCAAAACTAGATATCAATCTGATGACTTTGAGAGAAGAAATTGAGGAAGTTGAAGCAAAAATCAATGAACTTATTTCCCAGAATGCACAGTTTTTCTCTGACCCTGAATATGCATCATTATACAAGAGAAAGGGTATGCTAACCAGAGAAAAAATGGAATTGGAAAAATATGAACAAGACCTTGACCAAGTAATTAGAGAGGAGGAGCAAAATTCCTTGACTACACGGAAAGGAAGTTTACCAGATGTGCTGACTCAGCCAGTAATATATCCTCCTCCTTACGTCAGTGGAACACCAGGTCATTTGACAAGTCAACCCCAGCTTGTTAACCCGTCTGCTGGCTACGTTGTTTATCAGTACATACCACCAACAATGACTCCTGGAGGAAGTTTGTCACCTGAAACTCAAGTTGGATACAGTTTAATACCAGCTGCTCCACAAGTAATTACTCAGTACCCACAAGGGTATAGAAATCAAAACATGACCCCTGATTTTCAGGGAATGTATCAGTCACCTCCTCGGTCACATGTCCGACCCCAGCAACAACCTGTATTACAAGGAAGACCTGATAATCAGATTCAACAACAATATACACCTCATCGTAGATCAGTTGACGACAAAATAGAAAATACTGCTCCTATTCCTGTTGTTAAGCCTCAACATAAGACCCATGATGCAATGCAGATTGAGGAAAGGCAAAATCAACAGAATGTTCTAAAACAGTCTCCACCGATTCCCCACCGACCTTCACAAGCAGGGAAACCTCATTCCTATGTAAATTTACCAAATCTGCCAACATCATATGGAGATCAGACACCACCAGGTCCTGTGAAGCCTGCAGGAGGAAAGTCCTGGATTTGTTCCCATTGTACCTTGCATAATAGTAAAGAGGGTCCACCGTATGTTTGTGAAGTTTGTAGCAAAACAAGCACCAATCCACAATATGTGGATGAACTAGAGAGTAAGATGATGGACCCTAAACTGGAGTATGTAGATGACACAGAAGATGAAACAGTGGTGTTAGAAGTGGGTAAACATATTGGAGAAGTTGCTGATCAGGTATGTTACAATACTATTGGCTATACTGAACTTTACTTCCTGTAAAGAATCATTGTTCTATAACTTTAAAATACCAAATAAAAATGGTCATCTCCTAAGTCAAATACAGGATTCATGACATTCTCTGACTATCACAAAGTCATCACACAGATTTATAAGAACTTGTTCCTGTAAAATAAGAATTTAAAAAACAGTAGATGCTATACAAATACATGTACATGTTTCTTTATCTGTGATTACATTTAAAATTTTAGTAATGTGCAGTACAGATTTTTTTATCAAGGAGGTATGAGCTCCAGAAGCATTCTGTATGATTGGGTTTTATTTCAAATGGGGTATACATGTACTATTTTTGCACATGGATCATATTCTCTTGATGATAGGTCACTTTAAAGGGTACAAAATAGTCAATGTAGAAATTTTGATAAACTCCTATTATATTCATTTTAAGGAATATAAGCAGCTAATGGAAAATGAAGGAAACTCTAGAAAGAAAGAAAATGTGTCTATAAATTTCCTGCTGAATTTTTAGCTCACCTCAGGAAGTGAGGGGGCTTATGTGATACACCGAGAGTCTGCGTCCGAGTCGGAGTCCAGTTAGGAAGTCTATTCCTGCTTACTGACATGTCCCTCATCAACCATATTGGTAGGCATGATGCATTTGGAGATCAAAACAACAATGCATGCTTCTGATGCTGAATGTGACCTGTATGAGCAACTTGGTTAGGTAGAATGGTAAATGTCCATTCACGCCTACTGACATATCCCACATCAACCATATTGGTGTGTATGATGCATTTTGGAATGACAACAATAATGCATGCTTTGAATGCTGACTGTGACGTATATTTTATGTATGAGCAACTTGGTTAGGTAGAATGGTTTAAGTCAGTTTCTGCATACTCTCATGTATCATATCAACCATATTGGTATGTATGATGCATTTTGGAATTGAAGCTGCAGTGAATGCTTTGGATGCAGTTTGTGACCTACATTTTATGCTTGAATGAATTCCTTCAAAGGAATGATTATCATCCATTCCTGTTTTACTGACATGTTTAACATGTGACAATGCTGCGTAACAAGGTAAGCTTAGCAGGCTTTGGCTGCCTTCTATGTTTTAAGTCTTAAATATAAGGAATTTATACATTGATTTTCAAAATTTATTTAATTTCTATAAGCTATTCTATTAGCAAAGCTTTTCAAAACAAAAGTTAAGAGTTTTCATTTTAATTACAAATTTTCTGATACTTATACTCCCTTATTTCTTATATACTAGTATATTAACATCATTCTATATAAACTGACATTAAACAATTTGAAGATCTGGATTAGTATGAAATAATATGAAATATTTATGATGAAAGGATTACATTTTAATGTACTTATATTTCATACACTTAAGATTCTTGAAAGATAAATAAGAATATTAGAGCATTCAAGGACGTTTACACATGTTTTAAGTGCTTTAGTTTAGTAGAATGATCTTCATCCAGATATAATAAGAAAATCTTTATGGTTATTAAAATTCCTTCCTTTGTCTGACTTATTTGGAGGAAGCTTGTGTTAAGAATTTATATTGTTTGTTAGCTGAGGTGCAACAAAGTTGTACTTGGCTGTTGGTTTGGTGATGCAGATTGGCATCAAACATTGGTTTCCGGATGATACCTCAAAAGGTTTACATCCAATTGAAATGAAAATTGGATACATTGTTGGATACCAGGAGGAGAGGAACCCTATTAATTTTAGAGAAAGTAGGTCAAAGGTCAAGGTCACAATGTATGAAAATAGATTGAAAATTTCAAATATATTTGGTTTCTGGATGATAGTTAAAAAAGTTAACATCTGATTCAAAGAAATTTTAGTATTTTCTTTGCTGACAGATATTTTAAAAACCTGTATTGATTAAAATTGTAATAAGTTCAAAGTTGAGGTGGCAGTGATTTATATATTGAAATGTCAAGACATTTATGTTGACCTTGGAATTTTTAGTATTTTGGATATAAGGTAGGAAAAATAATAGGTAGACAATTAAAGAAATATTTGGCTCGAGCTCTCCACATTAACTTGGTCACATAATATTTGAAGTTGCGATGCAGTTTGTGCTCCCTGGTGCCATTTAGATTTATTTACTGATGTTATAATTGAATTTCAGAAGTGTCCTAAAAAGTTAAAGTGTAGAAATTCTATTAAAATCAGTAATGTGCGAACAAACAATGATCATGATGATGTTGACAATAATGATGGACATTTTGATGGGGATGTGGACATTTCTTGAATTTCGAACAAATGTTGCCTCATAATTCCAGAAGTTTGAATACCAAATTTGCAGTTAATATGAGTTCTGTGGACTGGCTTTTTTGACAGCTTTTGTTTGTAGCTCTGTGATGATAAAAATCACAACATTTTGAGACTTAACTTAAAAACATAAAAATGAGTTGACAGAGATGAAAATAACCTAATAGGCCTTAAAGTAACACCAATACAAACTATAGAATTTGGCGGTAGAATATTTATTTATCTGATTTTGATAGGGTTGCTTTCTGTTTGTTCCTGCGAAAATTTCCCATCTGTCATAAGTCAACAAATTTCATGTGGCATGTACTGTTCATGTGATGAATGGGGCACCAAAGTGGCGAATCTCAAAAAATTTTAATTTCTATATTTTAAGTCCAATTTTGATACAGTTTTATGCATTGGATTCCTTGTGAAAAAATAACCTAGTGCTCAACCATAAGATTTTTTATATCTCATTTCCTCACTGAGCTATGGGGTCCAAAAAGGGGATAAAGTTGCAAATGTCATGATACTTGAAATTTTTATTTTCCAACGGATGTCAATGAGATTTTTTCCTTGGATTCCTATTGCTTTAAGCTTTCAGTAGTATGCCTACAGATTTAGCAGAGCTCTTGCCATTTCTGAGCTAGAAGGAGTCAAGGGGGCTAAA
Source organism: Modiolus philippinarum (assembly GCA_002080025.1). Classification (NCBI taxonomy): domain Eukaryota; kingdom Metazoa; phylum Mollusca; class Bivalvia; order Mytilida; family Modiolidae; genus Modiolus; species Modiolus philippinarum. The sequence goes on from MJUU01066580.1 coordinate 383,172, forward strand.
ACATCAATTTTTCAAAATATGTAAATTATTGAAATGGCAAGATTTTTATTTTTCATCATACATGTATTTCAATGGAATTTCTTTCTTTGGTTTCGTCCATTGTGAGAAACAGATTTTGTTAAGTTTTGACTGTTTGCGGATTTTAGTTGGATTTGTTTCTTTGAATTCCTCTTGACATAAGCTTTCAGTAGTATGCCAAGGGATTTGGCATGGCTCTTACCATTTCCATGCTACAAGGGTTCAGATGGGGTCAAAATTTTAAATGTGGAAATAACCCTACCCATGATTTGTATTTTTCATCATATTTCAATGGAATTTCTTTCTTTGGTTTCGTCCATTGTGAAAAACAGATTTTGTTAAGCTTTGACTGTTTGCGAACTGTAAGGGATCAAAAGGGCTTGTTATCATTTTCTCTTATTATACCCCCACTCTATAGAGAGGGGGGTATACCGCATTCACCTTGTCCGTTCGTCCGAAAAAATTTTGTCGCATTTTTCTCAACTTCTACAAGAGGAATTGATTCCAAAATTGGTATGCAGCCTCTATATAGTTAGTTGTAAGGAACGTCCTATTTTGAGTCCTGTCAGATGTGTACTTCCTGTTTGACGAAATGTGACTGTTACGAAATGTAGTGAAAACATGAATTTTTCGTTCCAATTTTCTCAGCCTCTACAAGAGGGATTGATTTCAAAATTGGTATACAACCTCTATATGGTTGATTTAAAATTGGTATGCAGCTTTTATATGGTTAGTATTAAGGAACGTCCTATTTTTAGTCCTGTGGGATGTGTAGTTCCTGTTTGACGAAATGTGGGCTTTGTTACAAAATGTAGTGAAAACATGAATTTTTCGTTGCATTTTTCTCAGCTTCTTCAAGAGGAATTGATTTCAAAATTGGTATGCAGCCTCTATATGGTTAGTTGTGAGGAACGTTCGATATTGAGTCCTACTGGATGTGTACTTCCTGTTTGACGAAAAGTGACTGTTACGAAATGTAGTGAAAACATGAATTTTTCGTCCCATTCTTCTCAGCTTCTACAAGAGGGATTGATTTCAAAATTGGTATGCAGCCTCTATATGGTTATTTGTGAGGAATGTCCTATATTGAGTCCTGTTGGATGTGTACCTCCTGTTTGACGAAATATGAACTTTGTTATGAAATGTGTGAAGACATGAATTTTTCGTCGCATTTTTCTCAGCTTCTCCAAGAGGGATTCATTTCAAAATTGGTATGCAGCCTCTATATGGTTAGTTGTAAGGAAAGTTTTATTTTGAGTCCTGTCGGATGTGTACTTCCTGTTTGACAAAATGTGAACTTTGTTACGACATGAATTTTTGATCAAGGGTTCAATGAGTGGGGGTATACCTGGTTGCCTTTGGGCGACAGCTCTTGTTTGTGTCTAGCTAATTACTATGTGAAGCTCCTGATACTGTGTCTGGAGCTCTATTCTTTGTCCACATTTACTTTAAATTACACTTGTTCGATTTTCAGTGGTCGACATGCTGCCGTTGTATCATGCTGCGCTCTGGGCAGCCCTTTATTTTTTGTCTTGCTGTAATTTCTTTGATAATTCTGGCTGAAATATATTTTTGACTAGAAATAGATAACCATTTTGTTACATTCAAGATAAAACAGTATTTAATAGGTTGTCTCCTTCTCTTATTTCAGATTTATTTAGAGAAGATAGCAGCTCAGAAACAGTACAAAGAAAAATTGGAAAAAGAAAAGCATCAGCAAGCAGCCATAAAGCCAGCATTACCAAAACCTAAACTACCTGATCCCATTGTCACTAAAACAGTTATATCTAAACCAGAAACACCACAAGTTGTAGAGTCTGCTCACAAGTTAATTAACCGACCTCAAGAATCAGTTAGTAGCAGCACTGACACACCCCCATATTCAGGTGGTAAAATTTCTGGGTCATTACAAGGTAAAAATTTTGCGGAAACAATGGAAGATATACAGAGAAGAAAACAACAGGAGGAAATGGCATATGAAGGCAAAAAGCTGCTGATGCTTTTAAAGGTATGAAACTGAACAAGTTATTAAAATGAACCCTTATAACTTTACAGGTTTTAAACAAAAATACAATGAATACAATCAAAGATTGTAGGAAGATGTACATGATCAACTGTCCCAAACATATAAAACACCAAAATATGTAAAATGTTTTTCAGAAATTATTATACATGTATATATACTCTTTTTGACTTCTTCATTACAAAATTAAGACAAAAGGAAAAACTTTATCAACTAGGCACATAAAAAACAAACCTGGACAAGGTTTCCTCACTTAGGACAATCATTCAAATACATATATTTAGTGAGATGCTAGAAAAAAGAAGGGAAACAGGGAATGTGTCAAGAAACAATGCCCCAAAGGGGAATAATAACAACTCAAAGCCACCATAAGATCTTCAATGAACGGTGAGGAAACCCTACACCCAACGGCAGGTCGGAGTCCGCCCTAAATAAAGAGTAATCAAGTTCATCAAAATAAACATCATCCTAGACTCCTATAGATATAAAGTAAACTAACTAGAAAACAGACAAGACACACAAAGGCTTAATAAATTTCCTGACTTAGGACAGACGCAAACCTGCTGTGGCGGGTTAAACTAGTCCCGCACTTTCGAAGATAGTTCGATGATAATGTTATACCGTCCGTCCGTCCGTCCGTCCATCCGTCCATCACACTTTTCTTGTGACTCAAACTCCTCCTACATTTTTGGATTTAGGGATTTAATTTTGTAGAATTGTTGCATATAGTCTGCAGATGTGCAATAAGCTTTAGGATTTTCGATATTGGTCTTGTTGCAAACAAGAGGCCCCATGATGTCAATTTTTACACATGTGGTATGTGACACAAACTCCTCCTACATTTATGGATTTAGGGATTTAATTTTGTCATAGAATTGTTGCATATAGTCTGTAGATGCGCAATAAGCTTTCGGATTTTTGATATTGGTCTTGGTGCAATCAAGAGGCCCCATGATGTCAATTTTAACAAAGACCCAAAGATGTGGATTAGACACATGTGGCATGTGACGCAAACTCCTCCTACATTTTTAGCTCACCTGGCCTAAAAGGCAAGGTGAGCTTTTGCCATCACTATGCGTCTGTCGTCCGTCGTCCGTCTGTCAACAATTTCAAAAATCTTCTCCTCTGAAACCACTGGGCCAAATGTAACCAAACTTGGCCTGTACCATCACCAGAGTATGGATTCTCAAAATTGTGTTTGATTAGGCGGTAGGTCAAACAACATGGCCGCCGTCGCTAAAAATAGAACATGGGGGTAAATTGCAGTTTTTGGCCAATAACTCGAAAACCGTTACAGATATCAAAAATCTGACATGGAGGTAAAAATGATCAGCATGGCAAGATCTACCTGCCCTGCAATTTTGAAGAAAATCTGAAAACCCATCTCGGAGTTATAGCCCTTTTTCCGTTAAATTTTCAAAATTTTTGCATTTTT